>NETU01000348.1:88337-126373 GCA_003032515.1 Huntiella decipiens | reverse complement strand
TCTCCGTGGCCAATTATCGTTCAGAACGACGGTGGTGATGTATCAAAAAGACTCGGGCTTTCCTCGAATTGCCCAATATGTTTTGGTTTGACAAAACAAATATTGTCAGGACCTCATGAAGCTGGCGATGAAAAAGCAAGATTGCGGCAAGTGAGCACTACCAGTACAGTAAATACCATAGAGGATATTCAAGGATGTAGAAATTCGTTGCTTGTAAGTGTTGATGTTGAATGGGACATAGACGGGGGATGGCGGAGATGGAACGAGGAGTCTTTGTCTGACACGGCCTCGGTTACATTGAGGCTATTATCAATGGCCGACGTTAATGGAGCAGACTTGGTACCTCACAGTCTCAACCGTTGCAACCCAATGTTCTTGAAACAACAGATACAGAGCCAGTTTGAGAAATACCCCAGAGTTAATATCAAGCAAACGGCAGGCGAGTAAGCTTTACCAACCAGTAGCGATCTAGTCTAACAGAACGTTATAGTGTACCCGCCATCTTTTCGCCTAATCGATGTCAGTGAGAGATGCGTTGTTGCGATCGGAAACAGACATGTCCGATACTCTGCGATCAGTTATAAATGGGATCCTGAGGACAGGAACATGCTCACTAAAGAAACTATGTCCGAATTTGCACGACCGGGCTCTTTATCGCTGAAGACAATGTCCAAAACGCTATACGATTGCATGACAATGGCTCAGCTGCTGGGGATCTCATACATCTGGATTGACCGATACTGCATCACGCAGGGTGATGATAAAGAAAAGGCCGAGCAGATTCACGCCATGGGAGATATTTACGCCAACTCGTACTTGAGCATGATGTGCGCTTTAACTCGGGATATACATTCTGGACTCCCGGGTTACACGCGAGACTTTGATGGATACCTGGAATCGCCAAGTGTCGTATGTTGGGGCACTTCTAGCGGTATTCCATACGGGTGGACAAAATATTCAGCATGGAACACCCGAGGATGGACTATGCAAGAGGAATATCTATCTCCTCGTCGTCTCTACTTCACTGATTCATCTATTCTCTGGCATATCAACTGTCCAATGGTGTCATACCATCATCTAAATTTTGCTGGGGAGCCAGAGTGTCGTCCCGAGTGTGAAACAGTAAAATCCAAGCCAACCCATGACCTGCTACAAGAATACTCGGCACGTGAACTTGCCTTTTCTAGTGACAGAATCAACGCAATTGCCGGTCTTTTCAACACTCGAGGTGTTGAACATGTGTTCGGAATTCCTACTCGCAATATGCAACGTGGTCTTTGCTGGCTTAGGTATTTGGACAGCAAGCTTGTATTGCCCGACAATCAGTTCCCTACTTGGTCTTGGGCTCATCTGTTTTTACAGTTAGACTATCCGGAGTCTGGAAAGATTAGTGACCGGTTGAAGTCTACAATATTGCATCCCATGACTTTACTACGAAAGCGAATCCATTTAGCGAGACAAATGGGATTTCCCATCGCCGCCTTAGCTAAACTTTCGAGTAGCCAACTTCTCATTCGAGCAAGAACTCAGCGAATCCGACCTAATGATTATGTCAGGTGGGATGACACCGGATCGCACAACAAGCGCTCCAAGACTCTTGCATTTCAACTAAGCCGAACGCGTTTCTTCTTCTCTAGAACATATATCTATTCTATCATGATTGAGCCTTTCATTCCGCTCGCCAATGTCACCTGTGGCAACGCCATCCACGCGCTACGTGTAGGTTTTGCTCGGACGCCATTCAAGGGTACCTGTTACTCGGATCAACTCCCCAAGATCCGCCCAATGGCTATCCAGACGTTGACGAGATTGAAAAGACAACGCATCGACAGATTCCCAGTTCAAAAGAAATCTCCGACTAAATTGACCTGGTGCTTGGCATCCGAACGTTCCCCAACGTGCTTACAGCGTCAACAATCCATCTCTCCAGAAAACCCGGTGGATCTGAATATAACAGTAGCTCAAGTATTACCCGCGGAATTCCCAAAGAAACACTGGTTTTTCAAGCCGATGTATCGTCGTTTTATCCTACGTTCGCTCTCCTCGGAGCAGGTGGTATTCACAGGTGGAGAGATACCGGAACGTCAACCCGAACGTAAGCTGTCTGGTCGAGGCACTACCCGCCGTGTAACCAACAAACAAAGGCCAGTACTTCGGCCATTTTTTGGTCATAGCCCTATGAAAGACTACGGGTCATTCCAAACTGTTATTTTACATTGAGGTCTTATTTAGATGGGAGGGTACAGTAGGGGTTTTAGTCAAGTAACTATATCAATTCTCCGTTTCACCGAACCTATTAAGTGAGCCCCGGAACTGGCCAAAACGCTCAAGATTATATACTGACACTCTGGTAATATCGATGAATGATGACGATTGGCTACAAGTTTACGTTGTTAACAGTAAAACTGTACGTGATAGTCAGCGTACGTGCTCGTTTCATGACATCAGAATCAAGCTACTTGGATTCAGATACCTCAAGTCGCTATACTTATGACCGATGCTTTCTGACCACTTACTCAGCCGAACAGTCGCCATGGTGGTCTTCATACGTTGGTATTGTCACACATCAAAGCTCTCGACAGGGGTTCTCCCAGTTCTATACCAAGCCCTACCCATAATACCAGCCAGCTGCCCGCAGATGTCAAACGGCCTAGGATCATTCACCCCGAAATGGAAGGCACCCGGTCCTCCATGGCATCCGCAGTTTTCCCGATAAACGACGTTATCTACGGGAGCAGTTACCACTCTCTGTTAAATGAACGACCACCCAGTAGTAATATGAAAACTCCGTGAAGCCTATTTCACCCAAAACCACCTCCAATATCCCAAAATGATCCCGCCATTAACCCTTCTTGGCCGCCACGCCGTCATAACTGGTGCCAGCGGCTCCCTTGGCGTCGCCATCTCCCGCACTCTAGCCACACAAGGCGCCACTCTCTCTCTCCTCGGACGCCGCTCCGAACCCCTCCAATCTCTCGTTTCGTCGCTCCCTACTCAATCTACTGCTGCACCTCACGAAATCCACCTTGTTGATGTGTCTGATGGCCCTGCTTTCAAAAACGCTGTAGCGGAGATCACCAAGGGACAAAGACCGGTGGATATACTGATTAATGCGGCGGGTGTAGCACAAAACCGGTTGCTTTCGGGGCTGGATGAAGAGGAAATTGGGGCTTTGGTGGGAACGAATTTGACGGCGTCGATTTTGGGATGCAAGTATTTTGGAAAGGCTTTGATGAGGGCTTCTAAGAATAATGGCGATGGTCGGTTCATGTATAATCTACCGTGTAACCCCGTAACTAACGTCTTGATAGCTGTAATTGTAAACGTATCAAGCTTATTGGCAGTCACCGGTGGGCGTGGGGCTTCAGTATATGCCGCTACAAAAGCCGGTGTACTTGGTAATCACTTCCTCTCACGCAAGTAACTTGCCATAACTAATCTTTTCAATACTTAGGTCTCACTCGTTCACTAGCGGCAGAACTCGCCCCGCGGATAAGAGTCAACGCTCTTCTCCCTGGCTATATCCAAAGCAAAATGGTAGAAGGTACGTCATTATCTCTATCTGATCTAACAAATACTAATTATAAAAAGAAATTGTACCGAACACATCCGACGCACTCACAAAAAAGATTCCTCTAGCTCGTTACGGTACACCACAAGAAGTGGCTCACGCAACCCTCTTTCTCGTGGAAAATAGATATACCAACAATTGTGTGCTTAACCTCGACGGCGGGCTCAGTGTGGGGCAAATTTAGAATCAAATTCAAATACCTAAGCTATGTCATTTATGTGCTCATTATGTCCAAGCGACATATTTGCCACAGACACGTCTTGAGAAATTTCTACTTCATCCCCATTCTTGTTACCATCCAAAGTAACTGGCCCAGACTCGGCATCAACTTCTTGAGTCTTTGCCTTCTTGGGCCCAGCTGCTTCTTGGATGTCGTCATCGTCATCGTCCGCGTGTGGACGCTTGACTCCAACAGGTGCTGAAGCCCCACACACTTCAATGAGATCGTCGTCGTCGTCGTCGTTGGCTTGCACGGTCCCTTCTTCTTGTGGTGATGGAGTAGGCGCTCTTGGTTTAAGGTTAATACGGGTATCGACAACCGCTGCCACAAAGCCCAAAGTTGCATCCGGAGTGTGCGTGAAATGGAGAACCACATCTTGGCGAGTGTTCTCGTCCGATTCATCTACTATTGTTACGATGGAGTTGGTTCGGAGCCCTACAGATATTGTGTTAGTCACCGAATGTAGCCCGTAATGATTACGTGTAACTTACCTATATGCCCCAGACTAAATGATAGATCAGCATCGTCGTCATCGAACTCATACAAAATGATGCCCTTATCATCTATGAGAGAAAACTCATCCCCATACTCCAATTTTGTTTTGATAATTTCGGAAATCAAGCGCAGCAATGACGTCTGTTCCAGATCACACTCAATGGCAAATGACTGTGGCACACACACTCGGCAATCCGGGTTCACTGTTCTTGGGACGTCTGGAGCCAATAATCTGTCCGGAGCAAAAGGCGTCAGAAAAACCTCTTTAACCAATCCTCTTGAGACTTGAAGTATTTGATAAGCCTGTAAAATCACTACTCCGGCAGTGATAGCATTGGTGGTGGCAATAGCCGGGATGATGTTTCCAGCCATTTGTTTGACATCGAATCGAGATTTCATGTCAATCCCAAAGATGTGCGCCCGGAGGTTGGCAGCAGCCGTAACAAAGTTAAGTGTATCTTCGTCGTCTTTGTCAAAGTGGATTGCCAAGTCTTCGGGGTTAGTGCTCGTTTCCACGAGTAAACGAGCCTTGAATTTGGCCATTGACGTTTCCAACATAGCCAAGTTCTCAGCTAAAGTCCAGGGACGTTGATGTGGTGGAGTTGGCACTAAACCCGCCGTAGCCTGGTTGCTATCTTTCTTCAGTTTTTCATACTCAAGAGGAACTGGCTTACGCTTTCCCTTCCACATTTGGTCCATGCTCATCAGTCGTTCAATGTCCTTCTTAAAGACCTTTTCGAACATCATTGGTACCAATTCATCATCTTTTACGAGAGCCCGCAGCCTCTTGAGAGCCTGGCTTTCCTTCTGCAGCTCTTCAATTTCAGCCGCATTGTTGGCATCCTGGGAGTGGTCGAAAGCGGACACGTCCTCGCTCTCGCCATAAATCTCCTGGAGAAGATAATTCTTGGCCCATACAATGCAGTGAATAGGCTGGCTTGGGGTACTACGAATCGTACACACGGGGAATGTCTTTGGCGTCTCTTTGGGCGAGCAATCGTAGCAAGCTGTCTCTCCTCTTTTGATAACCTGAACTTGCCCATTGAAGCCAGTAGTTCCACTCTCAATCAATGGCACTTTAGCTGTTAAGCACATGCGGTTGACATATCGGCGAGCATCGAGATTGTCGAGCGCATTAAAGACCATGTCGAACTGCGAAAACCATTTGACAGTAAACTTTTCGTCCTTGATGTTCGCATGGTGTGCTGTGATGGTCGCTTCCGGGTTGAAACGTTGGGCCATGGCCTTGGCTACCAGCGCCTTGCTTTGTTTTATGTGCTCATGGCGGAAAAGAAACTGGCGATTCAAGTTGGAAAGGTCGATTGTGTCGAGATCAACGATGTGAACGTCCATGAACTTGCTCATGAGAAGGTTCTTGAGAAGCTCGCAGCCGATACCGCCAGCACCAACCATGAGTACTTTGGCCTGTTGTGGTACCATAGGGGTTAGCCTGAATCAGGGACCTTGCTACTACTGTCCATTGCGATTTTCCACGGTAGCTTTGTATTATAGGCGTTGACCTCTGTATTTCCAGAGTATCATGTACAAACACTTACATTCTTGATCCGGCGGTAAAGATCTCTCCCCAGCACGGTTTTGACGTGGTTAATGGTTTCGTCTTCACGGTCAATCTGGTTGAGTTCAACCCAAGTAGGACTGATGAGATCAGCCCGCATGCTTTTGATAACCTGCACCATCTCCTGCAGAGGAAGCACCGGCACCTCGATACTTGAGTTCGCCATGTTCACTTTTATGTGGTATAAAATATTAGTTCGGATGGGAGTGTCGCGGGTCAAGCTATAAAGTGCTTGGTGGTAGCTTTTCTTTGGATGGGCTACAAGAAAATAAGTATCCGGCTTTCAAGGGTCGCGCGGCCGTGAACGCGCAGAGTTGATCGATCGTCGGGAACTTTAATGGATGAGAAATAAGGCCAAAAGGAAAGGAAAAAAGGTGAAAACAAATATCCAGCAAATGTTCGCAATACTATTTATGGCTAGATTGCCACTGAATCTATGTGTATTTAATTGGATGATCAATTCATAAAATATTATTCAGAAGTTTACGTATAAAGGTGCTTGCAATCCTATAGCAAAAGCTCTCTGGTCTTTGCTGGCTGACATCACTCAATCCAGAAACCGTAACAACCCAGAAGCAGCCCTTAAACCCCAAAGGATCAAAAAGATATAGCGCCACAACTCACGACGACGCCACATATCAACGCCACATATGTGTTCCGGCGCAGATCGACAAAGAAGCCCGACTACCGACGTTGAAGAATATCAGACGTCGTTACCACAATATAAATCAAGATTTGTTGTAATTTTTATGCTCTTGTTGACTTGTAGGGTGTCTAGATGCTGGCCAGGCTTTGCTGTTGTACACAATACTATACAATCCATCCTCGAAGCCACCGAGAAGGTTGTTGATAATGCCGTCTCTCTCATCCCTTGGCATTCACACTATATCATTCCTCTACTGCAAAAACACACCAGATGGGTTGTCTTCCTTCCACACCTCATTGATGCCTATATAATATGTATTAGCAAGTGACCAGATGTTTGCCGTGAGGAATAACCTACGCTTCATGCAGTTTGGACACAAACGGTGCATTCTCTTAGTTTGGCCACATCCGGGGCATGTGCACAGCGCGTTCATATCTTCCAGCGCCTTTCCAGCCATTTGTCTATGTCTCTTCTTCATGTGGGAAGTTTTCTTCTTAGGCACAGCCTTGAGGATACCCTCCCAGATGTCCTGGAGAGAAGGTAAACGGATGTTAAAGCCGGGAAGAGGAATTGCTATTGAGGGAATCATGGGGAGCGACATGCGCAAGATCTGGTTGGAAATAGAGACAACGAAGAGGGGTTGCGCCGACAAGCGCGGAAGAATAGAGGCCATGGAGGCCATGCGAGCTGGGGCAGAAGCCATGATGTATATAATGGGTGTAAAGATCGAGAAGTTCGTTGTCGAGGTTATGGACTCAATTGGAAGTCGATAAATGCACCGGGGTTGGATTTAACAAATCTGACGTCGTTGACGTTGAGCTAACATTTTGGTGATAGATTCTTACGGACCCACAAATTTGATAACTATAAGGGTTATCGTGGTCACCGATAGGGTTGTGTGCAGCAAAACATGCGACAAACCAAGGACTATCTCCAATCTTTCGTTTGTGGATTGTTTAGTGAATTGATGTCAATATCCATACATACACATTGACCAACTGATTACTGCAGCTAACCCGCAGTCTTGGGAAAGAAATTAGATCTTTTAACCCGCCAAAGGGGAAGAGGAACACATCAAGGAAGGTGAAGAAGCTCGGTTGACCCCTGGAACTAGTCCAATCCATAGTTCCAAAGCTGCCACTTCATTACAGGACAGAACACAGGAATGGAAGCTTTTTAAGAAAGACAGCCATTTTGGTACGGACATGACAGCTTGACTACATGATGCAACATAAACGCCACTTGTTGCTAGTGATCAATCACGGATGGCTGCTCAATGTGGATGTTCATTTACCGTAGCACCAAGGCTGTACTGCCTTGCACTCCTGCCCATCAAATAGCCCAAGCAGAACACCAGGTATTTACCAAAACACCTGGTAAGATTTACTGGTCCGGCCCCTCTGTTACCGCAAGGACTCCCCCCCGGAGGAGCGCTGACAGGTCTCCTGTTGACTGTAATTATGCCCCTGGAGCATATACTGGCTTCCTCCTTTCTTTTATTTTGTTTGCCCTGTGCACTTCGCGATCGACCCAGTAGCTATAGGCCTCTATCTCTCGCTCTTCTTTCCTTTTGCTTACACGCGGTTTCTTCCATCTATTTTCTTCTGTCGTCTACCGTTTTTTTTTCTTTAATTCTTAACTCGCTTGTTGCATCGACACACGAAGAGAACGATTCATTCGGTCCTCAGTTCTCATCCGCCACTTGTTGCCACAATTACATTCATTCGTTTCTATTTTTCCATACGTCTCTTTCGCGATACCCCCTTTTAACGCCACGCCACGCTCACGTTAAACCACTAGAAGGAAGTCTTGCATCACGTCAACCCCCTGCTGTTACGGTGCATTTCTTCTTCACGTCTTCCAAGACCAACAACAATCCAGTTCAATAACCAACGAATCGACTCGGTCGTTTTTACAATTACCCACATTCATTAATCATTCACAATGGCCACCACCATCTACCCCAACAGCCATGTCGGTTTCGACAGCATCACTTCTCAGATCGAGAAGAAGCTGTTGAAGCGCGGTTTCCAGTTCAACGTCATCTGCGTTGGTATGTACATGTGTAGGATAGTGAATACTCACGACATTAGCTAACTAAATGCTTTTCACCCGCCAATTAGGCCAGACTGGTTTGGGCAAGTCTACTCTTGTCAACACCATGTTCGCGTCGCACTTGATTGACTCCAAGGGTCGCATGCAGCCAGATGAGACTATCCGTTCCACCACGGAGATCAACGCTGTTTCCCACATTGTCGAAGAGAACGGTGTCCGTCTTCGCCTCAACATTGTCGACACTCCCGGTTACGGCGATCTTATTAACAACGACCGCTGCTGGGACCCCATCGTCAAGTACATCAAGGACCAGCACTCCGCCTACCTGCGCAAGGAGCTCACGGCTCAGCGTGAGCGCTACATTCAGGACACTCGCATCCACTGCTGCCTGTTCTTCATCCAGCCCTCTGGTCACACTCTTAAGCCCCTCGACATTGTTGTTCTGAAGAAGCTGTCTGATGTCGTCAATGTCGTTCCCGTCATTGCCAAGGCTGACACTCTTACTATGGAGGAGCGCGAGGTGTTCAAGCAGCGCATCAAGGAGGAGTTCGCCTTCCACAACCTGAAGATGTACCCCTACGACAACGAGGAGTTTGATGACGAGGAGAAGGCCATGAACACCCAGATCAAGGTGAGTTTTGGAAACATCCAGTAAAACACAAAGTGTTAGATTTGTTGCTAACCACGCATTCCATTATAGGATCTCATTCCTTTTGCTGTTGTCGGTTCTGAGAAGAACATCATTGTCAACGGCAAGCAGGTCCGTGGTCGCCAGAACCGCTGGGGTGTGATCAACGTCGAGGACGAGGCCCACTGCGAGTTTGTTTACCTCCGTGATTTTCTCCTCCGTACGCACCTCCAGGATCTCATTGAGACCACTTCCCAGATCCACTACGAGACTTTCCGTGCCAAGCAACTGCTTGCGCTCAAGGAGAGCAATGCCCAGGGTAGCCGGCCCATCAGCCCCGCTGCCGACCGTGGCATGAGCGGCAACTCGCAACGGCCCGCTCCCAACGGGTACTAGCGTGAACCCTCTGGACGCGAGACAGTTGCCATGTCTGCCTTTTGAGTCAAGCAAGTCTTTGAAGTCGAGTAAAGCCAGTCCCTCCGCAGGAGGAGGAAGAGCATGAGGGTGGAAAAGCAGACAAATAGGGCAGTCAAGTAGTTGTTAGAGATGGCTCTCGCAAGGTTTGGACGAGTCACATTTAATGCGGTTGTTTTTTGTTGTTTCTGTGCTTGTTTCGGTTATCTTGTTTTCTGTTTTGGTTGTTAGTGTTTGTTGATGGGGCGGAATAAGATGACTATGGGTTATTTATTTAGTGAAGAAATGTGACTTGGCTTCCTGTGTCTTGTCCCATTTCTTCCCTTTGATCTGTTTTTGTCTTTGCTTTTTGTCTCCCGTCTCTGGCTATTCATTGGTATTTCGCTTTTTTATATCTTTTTTTTAGGAGTTGTCTTATCTTTAGCGGTTTTTGTTTTCCATCGCTCATCGCTGGTTCTTTGTTCATTACACATTACATACACTACTCAACACGGTTAACCGCACTACTAGAATTGAAATGTCTCTGATTAAAAAAGCACGTGACTAGTGAATGAATTGATGGATGAAGCTATGAAAATGTGAATCACAAGGCGAAATCTATCGAAGAAGATGCACTACATGCGATCGAATACAATGGCCATCACCCGAAAAAACACGCACACTACAAACCGGCAAACCAGAATAAACTTTGGTCAAACCCGTCCACATGTAGCTAAAGAGTCTAAATCACCATCTTTACCACGATCCCTCCAACCGACCTCTGCACCGCCAGAGACTCCCCAAATCTGCGAAAAAGCCGACACAGTTGAATGGCAAGCAGCCGAGCAATTGGATATAACCGAAGTCGAAAGATACTGGAATGGAGTTGTACAAGGCAGTTTGGCGGAGCGCATTCACCTTGACGGGGTGAGTTGTGCAGAGAAAGTATTGAGATATTTTGATGTCTGTGAGAAATATGGGGTTTGTGATTCTCGTTTTTATCTTATCTGATGAGGCTTGTTTCTAACGTTTTTGGTAGCCTTGTGTGGGGATTAAGAGAAGTGTGAGGTGGCAGAGGGCGAAGAGGTTGGGTTTGGAGCCGCCTTTGCCGGTTTTGGCGGCCGTGATTTTGGAGGGGAGAGAGAGAGCGGAAGATGCTCATGTTGACCTTCTTTTGAACCCGAGGTTGGATGGGAAGACTTGACTGTAGGTACATAGGTCTTGGTTTAGTACCAGACACTGCGTGTACGGTGGTGTGGAAGGGTCTCCTGGCCGGAGGCTTCAAGAGCCTTCATGGTGTCGTATAGATAGAAATCTATGAGGACAGCATTGATTTCCGCTTCGGGATGTTTCCGGCGGATCTCACGCAGGATTAACTCTACACACCAAATACTAGCAGCCCGAATTTGCATTTCGTAGTTGGATTTACTCTCGATGATTTCTTTGCCTGTGACTTTTGCAAATAGTGGTGGACTGTACATGAGACATCCAAATGTACTCAAGATCTGTGGCACACGATAATCGGCGAACATAGTTAGACGGTCAATATCGTTGAACTCGCCATAGCCCTTCCCTCCAAAACACGCCCATACATCCGCAACGAGAATCTGTGCACGCTTCAAGAACCGGATGGGTTCTTTCCGCCGAGGCCACTGAGCTTCATCACGGAAGCAGGGGAAGCGGTCAGAGAGGATGTTGACCAGTTGGGCGGCAGACTTGTCAGCTGAAGAGATCAGTTTGACGAAGCTACATTCGTAATCTTCGTACATGACTGTTCCGGCTTCTCGGAGAACGGCAAGTCGCGCGGAGAGCATGGGGTCTTCTTCTGAAGTGGCGGAGCGGAAGATGTGGCGCATTTGAGTGAGGGTTAGTTCGTCTTCGGATTGCCAGTAGTCGGGAGACGTTATGGGGATATCTAGAGGTTGTTAGGGTTGGACGGGGATTATAGGGAGAGTGTTTTCTTACCTTCATCTAGGGCACGTTGAAGAGCAGCTAGAAGAGCAGAGTAGCCTGTCCATCGACGACCACGGTACTCAATGGAGAATCTTTCCTTCTCACTCTTCTCACTCCAGAAGCAAAAGTTGAGTAAATCCATGGTAACAATGAAAGCCAAAGTTGACTCATCACGTGCCTTGGGGTGAAGCTCATGGTCACCCCATGAATCCGTCGAGAACTTCTTCAACGTCATCTGTTCGTAGATCTTGTCTGCTGCCCGCTTGGTCGATTGCATGTCAATTGACACATCGATGCTGTCGTTATAGACATATTCGACGGAGGAGAGAACACCCGTGTCAGGGACCGATGAGGCCGCTGGCTTGCCGGAGATGTGTTGGCGGAGAAGTTCCAGGAGTTCGGGGTCTGCTTCGTCGTCTGACATTTTTATGGTGAGATGAGATGAGAGGATATGTGGTGGGGGTGTGCTTTGATCTGGGGATCTCTTGCAGGAATGGGGTTGAGCGTCGATTAAGTAGGCGGGATGTAAGAAGATTTTGCAAGAATTGCTTGTGAAATGTCACGTTCGTATGAATTTATGTCTACGTACGTATTCAGCTGTCTTTCACACACACATGACAACACAAGCCAGCCCCTTTCTGAGTAATTTCACATTTCATCCATCCTATCTAGCTGGATCAAGAACCCTACACAACCCTAAATAGCCCCACCATGACGAAATCGTGAATTGAATTCGAGCTGTAGCTGCAGGACAGGCATTTTGTTAGTGATGGTTAGTTGCGACGAAACCGACTAGGCCTTGTTGATCGACGCATTTCTTTTCTTTCCACTTTGTTCCTGTTGCTTGATATAGTTCATCAGGATACAGTAATATCACAATGGTGCGTTGGACTTAGTCAAAGGGCTGGCTACTGTACATTGGCTGACAGAACTTAAATAGAGCAAACAATACCTCACTGCGCATTCTATCGAGAATGGTGAGTCTAGCTAGTCATAGTTCAAGCCCGAACCTTTATACTGACGACTGCTTCACCAGCCCATCTCGCTGATATCTTCGCTATCGCTGTAACGCCCAAAACCATCCTATCTGCCAGTGGTGCTTCTTCCATTGCCATTCACGACACCACGAAGCCCGAGTTCCCTCTTCTTCAGACCCTTAAAAACGCCCACCCCATAGGATGCCATCACCTCGCCACTTCTCGTGATGGCCGTCTTGCCGCATCTGCTTCGTTTGCGGGCGACCTCAAGGTGTGGAGATGTGACAATGATACCCTTGAGTGGAAGTTGATGACGGCCTTTGCTGTACCGGGTACACCGGAAAGTGGAACAACGGGTAAAGGGACGGGAATTTGGGCTGTAGCTTTAAGTGAGGATGGTGGGTATATGGCGGCGACCACTATGGACTCGAGAGTCTTTGTTTGGAGAGCCAGAGATGGTGTTATGGAAGTCCTGCACATGTTCGATGGGTTCAATGATTCGTTTGCCAACTGTGTGGCTATTTCTGGAAATGGAAAGTTCCTGGCTACGGGGCATCAGAACGGTTCTTCGTATGTGTTCGATACGGAGACTGGTCGCTTGAAGTATTCCCTTTCTAGTAAGTTGATAAAGGTTCCTTTAGTATCTTTCATATTGGTTGTCTAACAGTATAACCCTTTTAAAGGTCTGATCCGGCCAATTCGCGCCGTTGCCTTCTCCCCTGGCGCTACTCTCCTTGCCGCGGCGGGTGACTCCAACACAATTGCTCTTTATGACGTTTCCCATGGTGAACACGTCGGCAATCTCGGCGGCCACACTGCTTGGATCACCTCCATTGATTGGAATTCATCAGGCGAGTACTTGGTGAGCGCATCTTTGAACGGGCGTGTCAAGGTGTGGAGTATAGATCGTCTGGATTGCGTTGCGACCCATAATGAGACGGATGACCCTCTTTGGGCGGTGCGGTGGTTGCCAAAGTTGGGGCGGAATGAGTATTTTGTTTCGGGGGGAGCTCACAGAAGTTTGACTTTCTACAGAGAGGCTACAGGCATTTAAGTGGAACGCATAGGTTTGACAACTTTGTGTTAAGACCTGTTGGCGGTGTTGCAGGATAAGTCTTGGATTGTATTGGCGTAATGGCGTTATGGGATTTATGGATAGTGATTGGGTTTGGTTGCGTCACGATTGAAAAGCCTGCAGACGAACTTTGCGTATGGATGCCTATTGAGTTGGGTATGCATCACTAGTCTTGGTTTAGGGCGTATTGTATAAATACAAGTTGTAAATGGCACATTGTTGAAAGTGAAGATAAGAAATAATTCGTGGACCGTTAAACGGTGGGTTGGTTTCCTTGCTAGACCGGAAGGTGAATGTGGTCATGTTTAAAGTGTACGTTAACTAATGTCGTCATCTTGTGGACTTATGAAGAGAGATGCGATACCTTGGGAATTTCAATGTATGATCTACTGAATTAAACCCCGCCAACAAATTACATTACCACATACGTACGTAGATTCCTCTTCTGAGGAAGTCCGTGTTACTTACCGCTTTTTCATAGGGCCTTTTAAGGTATGTTACACAATCAGAAAGACGACAACTCCGTTGAGACTACAGAGGACCGACCACGTTGTATATGACATAGAAGAGCCTGTCACCTAAGCGTTTTAATACAACATGGCGAAAGTAACTATAACTTTCGGGGCTACAAATAAATCTGGTCTAGATAGAAAGTTATCATGTTGACGGAAGTAAATCTCGCACTGCATGACATCTACCTCATCTGTGAAATTTGCGGGATGGTATAAAATCATTGGACAATTGTGATATGCCGTCACTTTCACAACCGCTTGATTTCAGCTCTGGGGCTTTGACACAAAGAGCTTAGCTGTGCAACATGGCGCAGATAGGCTGCTTACTATAGATTTTCCTTTTGCCTAGGAAATATGTGCAAATTCACTTTTCTGCTGCAGGTGATTACCTGAAAAGCCTCTCTTCGGGATTTATTTTGGGGGTATATAATTCAGGGGTAACCAAGAAATTTCCAATTCATCAATTCCCAAACTAGTTGAAACAAAATCAAAATGTTTGAGGTCATTATCTGGAAGGGTAGCAAGGGAAGCTTTGGGGCCTTATCATTTAACGTTGCTCAGCAGGTGAGATTCTCCGCATCTTTTGTGGTCACAAAATTCAAGATGGAACCATTTACTGACTATTCTAGCGGCCCGGTGAAATTGTTCATGATAAGAGTCGAGGCGATGAAAAAGAAACATGCGCAGAATACAATCGGCGAGTGATCGAGGAAGTGAGCATCAATCGGAGTTGGTGTTCATCTTGCGCTGAAATGATTATTAGTATGATGGTTGTAAAGGATTGTGCTAAGTGCTTGAACTTTCAAAGAAATGCAGCCCATAATAGACATGTCCACCAGTGCAAACTCGGCGAGTCGGATTGGTGGACATGCAATGACACGGAAATCCAACAAATACTTAACAGTCCAACTGAATTTGGGAAGGATGGTCTTTCTCCGTGGCCCACTACTGTTAACAATACCAACGGAAGCGGCTTAAAAAGACTCGGTCTTTCCCCAGATTGCCCCGTCTGCTTTGGATTGGCAAAAAGGATATTGTTGAAAATTGGTGGACATGGCGACAAGAAGATAAGACTGTTACGAGCGCATCTCATCAACAACCCGGGTTCGACGTCGGGACCGTCCGGATGTAGAAATTTATTTCTCATGGTAGTTAATGTTCGATGGCAGAGACAGGAGAAGCATGGAAAGGCTGTGTTTGGTAATGATTGGATTGAGTTGAGACTGTTTCCAATGGCTGATGCTAATGGGCCGGACCTGGTGCCTCACGAGCTAAATCGTTGTAATTTGGTTCTTTTGAAACGACAAATACACAGCCAGTTCAGACAATACCCTGATAAAAGTCTCCAACAGACCGCAGGTAAGTAGTCTCAAAAGGATGTGCCTATCAAGTCTAACCTCAGGACACAGAATACCCGTCGTGTTTCCGTCTAATTGACGTCAACCAGAGATGTGTTGTTAAGATCGGAAACAGACATGTCCGATACTCTGCCATGAGCTACAGATGGGATGCGAGCGATAATAACATGCTCACTCAAGAATCAGAGTCCGCATTGATTGTACCTGGCTCTTTATCCTTGAAGACAATGTGCCAAACGTTATACGACTGCATGACAACAGCCCGGATTCTTGAAATTCCGTATATCTGGATCGATCGATACTGTATCATGCAGGGTGACGAAAAAGAAAAGGCTGAACAAATTCATGCCATGGGAGATATTTACACTAACTCCTATCTGACCATGGTATGCGCTCTTACTCGTAACATACATTCTGGACTCCCGGGTTGTACTCGAGACTTTGATGAATACTTGGAATCACCAAGCTCTGATGGATGCTGGGGCACTGCAAAAGATACCCCATACTTGACGCGGTCACGGTCAGCATGGCAACGCCGCGGATGGACAATGCAAGAGGAATACCTTTCTCCTCGACGACTCTATTTCACTGACCGGTCTATTTTCTGGCACATAAACTGTCCAATGGTGTCTTATCATCATACAGATGTCACACAAGAAGTAGAGTCCCGCCCTGAATGCACAACATTGACACAGAAGTCTATCATGGGCTTGGTCGTCGAATACTCTGCCCGGGAACTTTCCTTTCCCGGAGACCGAGTAAACGCGATTTCTGGTCTTATGAAAACTCGAGAGATTGACCATCTTTTCGGGATTCCCGTCCGTCACATGCAGTATGGTCTTTGCTGGCAGGAACACTATGGGAAAAAGACGCTTGCTATCTCTAGCGATCAGTTCCCTACTTGGTCTTGGGCTCATCTGTTCCAAACGGTATGGTGGATGTATCGTCCTAGTATAGTTTCTTGGTTAAACTGTAAAGTATTACACGCCTTGACTCTGCCACAAAAGCGAATCGCCGAGGCACGGGAAACTGGATTTCCCTTGGCTGATTTAAAGGGCCTTTCTGAGAGTCAACTTCTCATTCGAGTCAAAACCCGGCCAATCCGATCTGGCGATGATATAAAGTACGATGACGGTGGATTGGGGAAGCACGGCTCAACACTTTTGGCGCTTCCGATGTACCGATTCTTGGACTATAGGGATACCATTTCTATCTTTTCTATCGTGATTGAGCCTTTTACTCCGGTAGATGACGCCATTGGCGGTAGCGTCGTATACGCTCGACGTGTAGGGTGTCTTTTGACAGAAACCAAGTGTACTCGCTCTTTGGGTCAAGTTGCCAAAATCCGTCCATTGGCAATTCAGACTTTGACAAGATTGAAGAGGCAACGTATCCGCAGTTCCCTAATCCGAAGGAAAACTTTGATCAAGGTGAAACCGGGAGAGCGGTTACAGAACCATGAATCCATCTCGCTCAAGAACAAGACCTTTACGAAGCAGAGATTTCGTTCTTTGATTTCACGGCTCTCCTCATCTAAACGAAGATTCCGGTCTTTTATGTCGCGGTTGTTCTCTTTAAAGCGGAAGTCACGTTCTTTCATTCCACGGTTGTTCTCTTCGGAGCAGGGAAAGTGTATAGATGAAGTGTTCTGGGACCATCAAGCTAGGCCCGCGGGGGTTCGTCTGAATACTACCCGCCGTGTAACTAGAAAACGAAGGCCGGTACTTCGGCCGTTTTTCGGTTGTGACTCTTTTAAGGACCAGGCTTTATCATTCCGGGCTATTATTTTACATTGAGGGCATTTTTTTCTTTGACTCTGGTTTCTCGTCAGCCCATAATCAATAGACACTTTCAATAGTCTGTGTTAGAACTGTCGTGCTACGGACTCTTTCGTGGTATATATTATTCTATTGGATAACGCATTCGAGTGTGATGATGTCGTACAGAACCATGACTACCTAGTTTCAAAGTTGAAAACCTCCAGTTGACTTGCCGTCATAAAACATTTCGGTCACTGGTAGGGTTATTTAAGTGACATTCTACAGGGATACAATCACGTGTATTTCATAACCGGCGTCTAAGCGCGTAAAACAATGACAGGATAAAGATGTTTGTTCACAAATTACGGGGATACATCGGTTACGATACTCCTTTTTAATTCCTCACTTTCGTCAGTTTTGATTTGAATGAAGCTAGACTAGCTTGGCCTCAAAAAGCGTACACCACTGAAATGATTCCAAGATCTTGGCCGTGGCTATGAAAGACCAAGAATACCAAGACTACCAAGAACACAGGAAAGTAAATCTACCCCTCTTACTGACCTACTATTGGCCAATTGGACAAGTCGTTTAGGCAGGGTTGTAAATCCCGTGCAACATTCCCATAAATTTCGTATCAGGGCTTCTGTTTTTATGGTCGAGCTTGATGCATTGTGACCATCTTCAAAGGGCATCACAAAAAGGGATACGACGGCATTGGTGATGTCATTAATGACAGACGAAGAAAATAGACTAGTGCAGTTTACGATTTACAAAGTCAGGTTTTGTGATGGCAGATCTTTGTGTGATTTGCTCAAGGTCCTCCATCTCTACTTTTTAGTTTATTGAAGGAAGAGCAAATCAGTGGATATGGAGCCATAAATGATGCAATACTTGAAACGCGCCACTACTGTTGATGTTTCGGGAGTTTATATAAAAATTTAGGTTTTCATGCTCAACAGTGGTGGTTGGATTACAACTATCAAGTTTGCTAGAAACCACAATATAAACACGCTTGCGATTGTCTTTTGTTTGCCTCCAACGTCAAATGAAGTTAACGTTAGTCCGACTAAAAAATATGCGTGATTCTAGTGTGAATAACCTTAACAGTAAAAAAAACAATCAACCCTTAATCTCGATTATTTCCTCAAAGGGCCAAGCGTCATCCTAGCTCAGGGACCATTTCAATGCTATTGGTCAATTACTCCTTGGGGACCTGAGTAAGTGGCAGGAAAGGCAGGAGCAGACGGTTGTAGTTTTCTTGTTACACATTTAGATGCAGAATATGGCGGATGTCCCGTTGGTTCCGTTGTGGTGGCGTTTGAATCAGCCAGAGACGTGGCTATCCGTGAATTTAAGTCATTGGCTTTTTTGTCTGTAGACAACATTGGATAAGTGAACTGGAAATGACGATTCTACATATCTTGTCGGCAACGGCCTCTGCACGAACCTCCATTTCTCTCGGTTCTCTGCTTGGACTTGGTCGTCTCCCCTAGTCCAAGTACGTATACTCCATGTAAATCACCCTTTCCCTCTTCCTTCTTTGGATTGTTCTTGCCATATCCCATGTCCACATGTTCGTCTCTCTCACCCGTAGAACCTCAAATTCTACCCCAAACTCCTAAAGGCGCCCCGTCCATCTACAAAAATATGTACATACAGAGCCAAGAACCTAGCAAACCTACAAAGCCAAGAACCAGAAACTGACGCGGCAGTGGTTTCCCTGTAGGGTAATGCCTTCCTTTGGTTGCTTCATTCCTCTCGTCTCTCTTAGACACCCACCCCCTCCCCGGTCTCACAATGTGACAGTTGCCTCCTTTGCCATACTCCCTGTTTCGACTTTAAATGGTGTAGCCTCGCTCAACTTGATTCGTGATTTTCTTCTTCTTTTTTTTTCTTTTCTTCATCATCTTTCATTTTACTGTGAATACTCTTTTTCACGACACTCCTTTTCTTAATTGCAAATTCATCACGGCTAGAGCTTGTTTCTCTGTCTACTTTTCACTTCTTGTCACTCTCTACACAAGACTCACTCTGACTTTCTCATTTGAGTCTACATTTTCACACATCTTCATTTTTTATCACCACACACCACAATTCACATAATCACAATGCGTGTAAGTACTCATCACACTCAAGAACCCTGCAAGTAGTCAGACAGACGACTAACTCCTCTATCCAGTCCGTTTATGCTCTCGCCGCCGCCGGCGCTACTCTCGTCGCTGCTGTTCCTTCTCTTGAGATCAAGGGTAACTCTTTCATCGTCCCCAGCACCGGTGACCGTTTCCAGCTTCTCGGTGTAGACTACCAGCCCGGTGGTTCCGCCGGTTACAAGCCCGATGAGGGTGAGGACCCGCTTACCGATTCCGACCGCTGCCTTCGTGATGCCTCGCTCATGCAGGTTCTTGGTGTCAACACTATTCGTGTCTACAACCTTTCTCCCGATCTGAACCACGACAAGTGCGCTTCCATTTTCAACGCTGCTGGTATCTACATGGCCATTGACGTCAACTCGCCCCTGGTTGGTGAGTCTCTGACTTCCTACGAGCCCTGGACCTCGTACTACGCCGCCTACCTCAACCGCACTTTCGCCGTTGTCGAGGCTTTCAAGAGCTACCCCAACACTCTTCTCTTCTTCTCTGGTAACGAGGTTATCAACGACAACAAGACTATCTCCGTCACCCCCGGTTACATCCGTGCCGTCACCCGTGACTTGAAGAACTACATCAAGAAGCACTCTGACCGTTACATTCCCGTCGGTTACTCTGCCGCTGATGTTCGTGAGGTTCTCTTCGACACCTGGAACTACCTCCAGTGCGCCATTGACGGTGAGGATGATGATGAGTCTCGCGCCGATCTCTTCGCCCTCAACTCCTACTCGTGGTGCGGTGACTCTTCGTACGAGGAGTCCGGCTTCAACACCCTTACTGAGGGTTTCTCTGGCACTTCCGTCCCCATTTTCTTTTCCGAGTTCGGCTGCAACGAGGTCACCCGTGAGTTCACCGAGGTCGCCGCTATCTACGGTTCCCAGATGAACACCACCTTCTCCGGTGGTCTCGTCTACGAGTGGACCCAGGAAGACAACAACTACGGTCTCGTCCAGGTCAACTCCAACGGCTCCGTCACCCTCCTTTCCGATTTCAACCGTCTCTACGAGCAGTACCGCCTTCTCGACTCTTCCGTTATTTCCGGCGAGACTCCCGGCGACTCTCCTTCTGCCCCCAAGTGCTCCAGCGACCTGATCACCGAGTCTGGCTTCGAGGCTAACTGGACTCTTCCCGCTATCCCCTCCTCTGACGGTTCTGACGAGATTCTCTCCAACGGTGTTGAGAACGCCCCCTCTGGCCAGATTGTCGACATTGATGACTTCACCGTCAAGCACCAGTTCTTCGACGCTTCCGGTAACGAGATCACCGGCCTTCAGATTAAGGTTGTCGCTGATGACTCTTTCAACTACCCTGGCTACAACACCATTGGCGTTGATACCACCGCTACTGACTCGTCTTCTACCTCCACCAAGTCTACCAACTCTTCTTCGTCTTCGTCTTCTTCCTCCTCCTCCAACTCTACTTCTTCTACCTCGGCTGCTTCTGCCTTCAAGCCTGCCATGCTCGGCCTGGCTGTGCCTGTTGCCCTGGCTCTGTGGGCCTAAGTACCCTCAATGTCCTTATTGCTAGTCACCTTGTTCTTTATACTCCACGGCTCCGCCCTGGATGCCGTATGCAATGTTCAAATTTAGATTCCCCATTTTGTCTTCTTCACATAGTGTCTCAAAAAATCGCATACGTATTTTACTGTATTCAACTCCTTATCCCCACCAACTACTCGTAGCAACAAGTCCTTGGACAAACATAAACTCATAATCACTATCCCCCATTAGACTAACAAAAAACAATAAACCCATGGTAATTTTGGAGTACAAGACGGCCTGGAAACCAGCGTACTCAGAACAGAAAACAAAAACACAACCCACCAGACTCGACACAACCGACCCTGTGACCGTTGAATCTCATCTGGACCACCCAAAAACTTGGTTACTGCTGGATTTAACCAGAGAACTCAGCAACCTTGTTCTCCTCCCACTTACCGGGCACCAGAGCCAGAGGCACGATACCCGACACGTGCATGTCAGGACCGAAGATGTGGGCGTTCAGGCCCAGCTCCTGAGTGGCCACCTTCATGTTCTTAAGACCCTCCTGGTAGTTAGGACCCGCGCGACGGACCCAGATGGTAACATTGTGCTCCTTAAGCTTGCCAGCAAAGTCCCGCAGAGCACGGATAACACCCTTGAAGGTGGAAGCGACGTTGGTGAAGTTGGCGATACCACCTGGAATGAGTTAGTCGATTGTTGATATATACCAAGAGATTTGAACATGTTTAAACTTACCGCCAATGAAGAGGACCTTGCCCTTGGGGTTGATGGCCGAGCGGAGCATAAGGTCCAGAACCGTCCGGGTGTAGTGGTAGGTCTGGGACTCGGTGGGGGCACCGGAGTACTCGCCGTAGTTGGCAACTACAAACATTGTTAGATTCACAAAACCTCAACTTTTTCCAAATGAAACTTACGCTCATCGGCGAAACCACAAGACGCAATGGCATCGGCGTAGACGACCGAAGCACCACCACCAGCGACCAGAGTCCAGATACGACCGGTAGCATTGAGGACGGTCAGCTTCAGCGAAGCACCGGTCTTGGCATCGAGATCGGCAATGTAAGCCTCCTCCTTGGTCAGCTCACGACCGAAGGGAGCGGGGAACTCCATGGGGGGACCAGCGTCAATGTTGATCTTCTCGCCGGACTGAGAAGCAACGGCAGTGATGCCGAGGGCAGCAGGAGAACGGGCAATGGCCCACTTGACACCGCACTCGTGGTCGGCAGTGCCGTCAAGCTTGGCAGCCATGTCCAGGAAGTGGACGCTGGCCTCGGTCTTGGCCTCGTTGGGGATGACAACCAGAGGGTTGATCTCGAGGTAAGTGAACTGGCAATCAACGTAGACGGCATACAGGCGGGTGATGAAGTCAACCACTGTTGAGATGAAAATGTTAGTTTGTGTACCCTAGCATGGTGTACCTCGCTAAAGGTGAACCGGCACTTACGGATGTTGTGAAGACCAGCAGGGACCTTCTTGAGCAGAGTGGCGGCGATCTCCTCGTTGGAGGGGTACTCAGCAAGATCCACGGGAATCAGGATCTTCTCCGCCTTGGCGTCAACATCGCCAACATCAACACCACCCTCGTGGGTGAACAGGATCCAGTCACCCTAGCTTGCGCGTTAGTTAAATGTAAAGGACTATCAAATGGTATAGTAGGAGTGACTTACATCACGAACGGACATGATGTTAATATAATACTCAGTATCCTGAGCATGGGGGACGAAGGGCTCGACCTATCAGATGAAATGGTTAGTTGCTGTTCATAAACCGCATTATATTGAACCATCGTTACATACCAGGAAGTGTCTAAGGACACCAGTGGTGGTCTCCACAAGCTGCTCCTTGCCGGCGCGGGCAGCAACCCACTCACGGGCTTCAGCCCAGGTCTTGTTGAGGGCCAGAAGGCCCGACTTGCCGCGGCGCTTGATCAGCTGATCAGGCTTGGCGACGAACTTGGCACCGGGGGCCAGAAGCCAAGGGTAGGTGGCCTCGGCGGCATCGAGAACACCGTTGACGTCGTCACCCTCGTTGAAATGGAGAGTGGCGAGCTTGGAGGGAGGGTTGTGGGTAGTCGGAGCAGGAAGAGGAGAAGGCTTGATGACCTTCGCGCGGGTGAGGTGGTAGTTGACAATGGCCTTACCATCGGCCTCGTAAATGGACTTCGCAGACATGATGAATTGAAGATTTGTTTGCGTTGAAAAGAATCGGGAGATGAAACTTGGTCAAACAAGTTGTCGGTGGTAGTGAAGGAGAAGAAGAATTCAAAAATCTAGAGCGAAATTCTGCGGAAGATAAAGTCAGAGGACAGCCGGGTGCCTATGGGAACGTAGGGAAGGTATATAGGTCAAAACAGCCGTAAATATGGTGTTTTGGTCAAAATTGGGAACTGACGAGAGCTCTCGTTGACGGCGAACAGTGGAGTTGAATATCAAAGAGACTAATCCACAGGGAGTCCACCCGAATTCTAGCGCCGGTTCACTGGTAGATCAACATCTATAGTGGATGACATAGAAGACTTGCGAAGTCGGGGCGGGGCATCCCGGAGTCTTTCAGAAGGTTTGCTAGTTGACCCAGCGCTGAAAACGGTGCCGATTTGGTGATGGCGGGGCACCTCCAGGGAACGTCTTTGGGGCAACATAATTCCAAAATCGACGAGATTCTATATATCGTGATATTTGGAAAGAGCTTGTCTGTAGAAGAGTTCCATGGTTTTCTGCTGACAAACTCCCAGTTCGTCAAGCCGAGGTTCGGTGGACTCCGTGATGTTGAGAGGGGAATGACTTACGGGACGGAGGTGCTGTTCACGACTATGGCGTTCACAGAGGCAGGTCCGCTCGGTTTGATTAGAAACAGAAATAAACGTGGAAGAGGAACAAATTCACTTGAGCGAGATGGGAGTCGTTGCCTTCAATAAACAAATAGGAAGGGAGCAGAGAGGAAGGAGTTTCCACGAAACCATAAAACCGGGGAAAGTGGTTAGTTGAGCAAGTCAGCACTCGGATGGAGCTTGCGTCGTGGAGGGGCAATCGACAGGGGCCTGAACACCGAGCAGCCCTGCGGTTAGCACTGCAGCGGTCATGATGTGAATACCTTACAAACTTAGTGGGTGCAGCAATGTGACAGCGGGCCGTGAGCAATTGAGTTAAAGCCTATCGGACGCCCCAAAGATGATTTTCGCGTGACGGGGCAAGGGAACGGATTAATGCACAGTGTGTGCTTACTGTGTCATGATACAAGCCAGGATTTCTCGTTGAGCGAAGGATTACAGTGAGTTTTGACAGAACAAGGAACGCTGAGCCGAATGCCGCTCAGAGCGATCGCAATGGAACCCCACAATTGGCGGTACAACACACGTTTGAGACGACCCGTTCGTTCATGACAACCACGAAAGATGACAACATTGCACGACGATTACTAGGAATTCAGCAGTTTGTGGAATGTTGGCTGACCCGGACTTGTCTAACAAGCCACCAACGACCAAGTGCGGGGTTCCGTTAGATTTGCTGGTCCGGCGACGCACGGGTAGACTGAATTGGAGGGTTATAACAGAGACTTGGGGTAGAATACAGAGCTCGTATAGCGGTCACGATGTTTTGACTTGCACGACATGGGAGCGGAACGGGGCTGGGCAAGAAAATCTAAAGCTAACCAGAGAGCTTGTAAGTGACCCTTCGGGGTTTATGAATCTAGCATGTCTAGGTACACACGAGTCGTGAACCTCCGTGCCGAGTTGCGGGATGATTGTCCAATGTAGAGATATGTGCCATCCTTTACAAAGGACGACCGGTGGTCTGATACCTCTCCCATGGTAATCGTAAGCGCAATATTAACCGTCTTTCATCACGGATGGTGGGGTCGCACATCACAGAATGTTGAGCGCATGCGACATTGTGTCAGACCGAGACTTGGTTTAGGGTTGGAGAAGCACCGGACTAACACACGGCATATATTGTATGTAAGCCCCGATGGGGAGCCATAGCGGGCTCGAGATCAGATTTGTTGTGTAGCTTTGCCTCTCTTCAACATGTTGGGGCTTGAAGAGCTCTCCGGGTGAAACCGTACCACAAAACATGTCTCTCTTGATTCCGTCATTCAACCTGCACCGCTTGTACTTTCTTAAAGTCTGGTGACCTGCGCTTACAATGGTTACTTCCGGACCTCTTAGTGGGGAGTCAAAAATGTGGGGTATCTCGGTTAGGAGCCTCAATTGTAAGCCATAAGGCAAACTTCGAGAGCACCCGAATAACAAATACTGTAACCTGATGTTTACAGAACATCCCGAGAATTCCGCACAAGCGGACGGACAAGATTATGCAACCAACCGAGGGCAAATGTTGGCAATACAATGTACACAAGCCATAAATTCCCACAGTTGATTGTATTGTCGCATATTCAATCCTTTTTCCTGGACAAGTGGATGTTATCGGCCAAACTCGGTTCGCACCAATGGACCATGCTGTCAGACCATTTTCACCCACTATAAGTTGCCAAGTAACCTAGTAAAGTACTGAACATCTCAGCCCACCACTACATAAACAATGAGCCCGGTCAATTGTCCGCCGCCGGACACGCGGATTGTCCGGGTCTTTAAATCGGTACTGCGGTCGGCTAAGCAGTTGTTATAAACTGACGTTGTTCAAGATTTGTAGTTAACTCAAGTCTCAAAAACGATGGATGGTCGTCCCGATTCTGCCCGCGCTACATGTGCCACAAGTGCGGCTTAGTCAGGGCATGCTCGGTAGACTAGCCGCCAGTAGAATCCACAATAAGCACCGAACGTAGGAACACGGATATCAAGCACAAATTCCTTGGAGAAATGATTACTATCTCGGACATGATCCCAAGACATTCGCCAAAGTAAATCTCACACGCCCATAATATTTCTTCTCCATATCATGTCATTCGCTTTTGCAGCTTGGGGCGTTCTTCTCGGACTTCCTTACTTGACAGAGTCGCATTGTCGTCATGTCATTTGGTTGGGCCTAGTTTTGCCCCACCAAAATGACAGAAGCTATTCCTTCTGTAGTCCCCAATGAGGAATGGCGCTTGTAGAGCCCCAAGTTACAGCTAAAATCGCAGCTAAAACTGAAGCTCAACTAAAGTCAAATCCCAGCACACAGTGTCAATTTTATCCGCCCCGGACATCCCTGTACTTGGACACATTGGCTAGCCCGTCGCTTTGGCGGGGTCATTCTGCCCCTCACTTGCGTTGCAACACCAAATGTCCATGGTTATAGAGCACGGCACCTGTATAGCGGCCGCTTTGGCAAGCACCTTCTTTCATGTTTGACGTCCCTGCTCTTCTAAACGTCAAAATCCCCTCCTTCTGCTTTTCTTCCATCCGTCTTTCCCAAATCTTAATAAACCTCGTCAACTTTGCTCTTGCGTTTTGTTTCGTAAAGAGAGTAGGAACCTGTGTTTGTATCGAACCACTACGATATACCGAGGTATGTTTTACGCCGAGGAGTTTTCCATAACATTCTGTTGTTGATCTTGATTATGAATCCATATGTTCAAGTCTTGTCGTGGCCTAAAATCTACTATGACCAGTGTCATAGGTCTTCTTACCGCTGTTTATACAGAGGGTTGGCATCTTTTCAGAGCTAAAATGTCGAAAATTTGGGCACTGCGAGCTCGGCGCCGGAGCCTGGGGCCAGTGGCAACCCACTACATCGTCAACTAAACCAAAACAGCCACCCGGATGGGCATCTTGTACTTAGCTCGCTCCGTTTTACTCAAGAAATCTAATCCCTTCTCCATTCTCCACAACATAACAAGTCTTGGATCATCATCTGACGGCTAATCTCGCCTCACTCTTCTCCAGGCTTTGCTTTCATCTCGAGTTTTTTGTCGTAAACGACTTGTTGGCTTTTTCTTAGACGGTATCGTCACCCTTTTCTTCCGTCTTTTTCATACGACCCCCACCACCAAACATGGCTGCTCCCGCCGCTGCCGCTGGCTCTTCAGCCAACGACAACATCACCCGTTTCGGTGCTCCCAGCCGGCCTCTGAGCCCTCTCCCCGTCGGGTCTCTGTTCTCGGACAAGACTCGCTGCTTTGTTTACGGTCTGCAGCCCCGTGCCGTCCAGGGCATGCTGGATTTCGACTTCATCTGCAAGCGGAAGACCCCCTCTGTCGCTGGTATCATCTACACTTTCGGTGGCCAGTTTGTGTCCAAGATGTACTGGGGCACCAGCGAGACCCTCCTGCCCGTCTACCAGGAGGTCAAGAAGGCTATGGACAAGCATCCCGACGTGGATGTCGTCGTCAACTTCGCTTCCTCCCGCTCCGTCTACAGCTCCACTCTTGAGCTCATGGAGAACCCCCAGATCAAGACCATCGCGATTATCGCGGAAGGTGTCCCCGAGCGTGTAAGTATTCATCCTCTGCTCTTGTTTTTATCTGATGTTTTGCTTGTATTAACCTTCAACCTTTGACAAATAGCGCGCCCGCGAGATCGCTCACATTGCCCAGAAGAAGGGCGTCACCATCATTGGTCCCGCTACCGTTGGTGGTATCAAGCCCGGTTGCTTCAAGATCGGTAATACTGGTGGTATGATGGACAACATCGTCGCCTCCAAGCTTTACCGCAAGGGCTCCGTTGGTTACGTCTCCAAGTCTGGTGGTATGTCCAACGAGCTGAACAACATTGTTGCTCAGGTCACTGACGGTGTTCACGAGGGTGTTGCCATTGGTGGTGACCGTTACCCCGGCACTACTTTCATTGACCACCTTCTCCGTTACCAGGCCGACCCCGATTGCAAGATCCTTTTGCTTCTCGGTGAGGTTGGTGGTGTTGAGGAGTACAAGGTCATCAAGGCCGTCGAGGATGGTGTCATTACCAAGCCCATTGTCGCCTGGGCCATCGGTACCTGCGCCTCCATGTTCAAGACTGAGGTCCAGTTTGGTCATGCTGGTGCCTTCGCCAACTCGGAGCTCGAGACCGCTGTCATCAAGAACCAGAAGATGCGCGAGGCCGGCTTCCACGTTCCCGAGACTTTCGAGCAGCTTCCCCAGACTCTTGAGAAGGTCTACAAGGACCTCGTTGCCAACGGCACCATTGTCCCTGCTCCCGAACCCGTCGTCCCCAAGATCCCCATGGACTACTCGTGGGCCCAGGAGCTCGGTCTCATCCGTAAGCCTGCCGCTTTCATCTCCACTATTTCTGATGACCGTGGCCAGGAGCTTCTGTACGCTGGTATGCCCATCTCGGATGTCTTCAAGGAGGACATTGGTATCGGTGGTGTCATGTCTCTGCTTTGGTTCCGTCGTCGTCTCCCCGACTACGCCTCCAAGTTCCTTGAGATGGTTCTCATGCTTACTGCCGACCACGGTCCCGCTGTCTCTGGTGCCATGAACACCATCATCACCACCCGTGCTGGTAAGGACTTGATCTCTTCTCTGGTCGCTGGTCTTTTGACCATTGGTTCTCGCTTCGGTGGTGCCCTTGACGGTGCCGCTGTTGAGTTCACCACTGCCTTTGACAAGGGTCTGTCTCCCCGTGACTTCGTCGACGGCATGCGCAAGGCCAACAAGCTCATTCCCGGTATTGGTCACCGCATCAAGTCCCGCAACAACCCCGATCTCCGTGTCGAGCTGGTCAAGGACTACGTCAAGGCCAACTTCCCTACTCACAAGCTTCTTGACTACGCTCTGGCCGTTGAGACTGTTACCACTTCCAAGAAGGACAACCTGATCTTGAACGTTGATGGTTGCATTGCTGTCTGCTTCGTTGATCTTCTGCGCAACTGCGGTGCTTTCTCTCCTGAGGAAGCTGAGGACTACATGAAGATGGGTGTCCTTAACGGTCTCTTCGTCCTGGGTCGCTCCATTGGTCTTATTGCCCACTACCTGGATCAGAAGCGTCTGCGTACTGGTCTGTACCGTCACCCTTGGGACGATATCACCTATCTGCTGCCCAAGCTTTCTGCCGGTCCTCCTGGTGCCGAGGGTAGAGTGGAAGTGTCGCTGTAAGGGGATATGGGCTAAGACGCTGGGCTACCGGTTCCACCACAAGGCTGGGAATATGTGGCCGAGACGACAAGGCTGAGGTTGTTGATAAAACGGAAAAGGGGAGTTTGCACGTGCTTATGGTGACGTGATTTATGATGGGTTTTTCTTTGTTTCCTTTTGTTTGTAGTATTCTCATTGTTTTTTCTTGGTTTGTGTGGAGTTTTGAGGTTTTGTGCCAGTTGCCGAAACCGCAATAGTGATGCTCTTGGAGAAACGAGGGTATTGAATGTTAATTGAAGCTTTTTTCGACAATGTTTTGAGTTCATCGTATGTATTTTGTATGGTGTTGTTGTATTCTTTAACTTGTACCTGAACATCGTCAACTATGATTACGAAGTGTATTTTGTATGATGTTGTAGAGTTGTAGTTGAAATGCTTAGTCATGAGGTATGGTTGATGTGTGTAACTGTAAAGTGGAGTAGCGTGGGAAGCTGGGGTGGTTTCGCTGGACCCACTTTTTGATTTTGATGAAGGGTCGGAAGACGACTGACGACATAATTGGTGATTTGCGACAAGTGACGAGGAACGACAAGGACACTGGACACGAGATTTCACTGGTGAGTAAACGTTCGATTGAGGCGACAATGAAGAAATTCTAATTAGTTATTGTTTCGTTGAAATAGTTGATGAAGCTAAAGCCATAGAAGTCCCGAAGCCCGTCACAACAACGAAAGCCCGACAAAGACTTGGCCATCCACAACAAGATAATCCGGTCCCCCAATTATCCGACACAATCATGTCCTTCTTCCAAATCACTCTCAAGCGGTCGGCGATTGGTCTGCCAAAGCGGACACACGGAGTGCTGATGGCGCTGGGTCTACGTAAGCGTGAGCAGGTGGTGTTTCACCCGGTGCGGTCGGAGTTTGTTGGTATGATTATGAAGGTTAAGGAGTTGGTGGAGGTTAAGGAGGTTCCTAGATCGTTGACTAGAGCCGAGGTTAAGGCGGGACGGACGCCGGATACGGGGTTTGAGAAGGTGGGGAATGTTAGAGAGCGCGTGGAGGTTTAGACGGGTTTGGAGGAGTCGATGGTTCTTGTATGATTATGTTTGTAATGTGGGGATATTATGGGTTGTTCTATTCAGTGTGTGGTGTATGCTCCATCCAGACTGAGAAATCAAATCAAGTCAAAACAAAGCAAAAGGATAAAAAAAAAAACTACAAAACAATGGTCTCTCCTGTATGCTACATCTGTTTACATATTTCCAAGCTTGGCCTCGTCGACGTATTCCTGATCCGGCGACTCGTACGTCTTGACAAAGTACTTTGTAGCGTGGCGACCTAGCCATACGGAGAACTTGGAAAGTTCCTCGCGGAGACGCGCTACGGATTGGAGGTCCATGTTGGTTTGGGCTACGAGTTCGGGGAGAGATACTAGAGATTGTTAGTGTTGGTTTGTCATGAAGACTGTGAAAAGACTTACCCAGAAGACGAGCCAGATGTTCGGCACCGTATGTGTCGCAAGGTCCAGAATGTTTCTCTTTTCCAGACTCCCAAAGTTTGACCATGTCATGGTACTGTGGTCTCTCAAATCTACTCAAGTCGTTAGCAACTATTCCAAGCAGTACCCTCAAAGAAACTTACCTATAAAGCAAAATCTTCCCCAAAGCCTTTTCAAAATATTCACGTAATCCCGCAACAACCTCATGCAAGATATCCCAACTCGCACTCTGCGGCGCACGAATCTTCTTCTCCTCCTCCAAATAATCCGCCAGAATTTCCGAAACGGGGTGTGGATGCGGCATAGGAACCAACATACTATTCTTGGTAACATTCTCCCAGTCGTCCACCAACAACGCCTTCACATGATCAGCAATCGGCAACTGAATAGCCGGCCGCGCATGAAACGCGTCTTCCTGCTCCAAATCATAATCCCGTGCCCGTCTAGGACCCCGTCCTGTATGTCCCGTAATTCTCTCTTCTGACCCTCTGGCGGCCGAGTCGCCACGTCCGGCCTTTCTCCCGGCAGTCTTGGTCGCAGAAGCGGCGGCAGCGCCGCCTGATGCACCGCCTGAAGCGGGTCCCTTGGTGTGGTTCTTCACTTGGGCGAGAAGCTTGGCGGCTAGCTCTTTGTTTTCGTCGGTGAATTTGCGCATGCGGTCACTGGTTACCCAGTCGTCCCAGGTGTTTTTCCAGCCTTTGTAGTGGATTTTGAATTCCCAGCCGTCGATGTTATTGGCAGTTGTGATGGGGACTTTCTTGACTTCAAGGACCTTGGCTTCGTAGAGCATCTCGTGATGAAAGCAGAGAACTCTTTCATCTTTGGTGAAGGGGGGGACCGAATTGCGTGATGGGGCCATTTTGAGTGAAACTTGGGATGATGAAATAGTGAATGAAAGGAGAGAAAGGAAGAAGGTGATGACGTCTTATTCACTAGACAAGAACGAATTTGAAAAGAAAGTTCCTACTCAGAAAAGGTCAGTATAAAGTCTCTCAACTCATCAACCACACAAACTTACAGAATGAAATTCAACAAAATCAAAACTACCCTAGATACCAAGAACCCTCTACAATGTGGGCCGTGAATGTGAATTATAATAGAATACTTGCTGTGGTCACTCAATCCCGTATGGCAACGAAAGTTTACTCGTATGTTCCTGCCTTTTGCCTCGTCGTTTGCTTAGGAAAGACAAGTCCGGGAACTATCATAGAGTGGGTTAAGATATTAGGGTATCACGGTGCGCGATCAGGTTTGCACTGTCTTTGGGGGTGTCAATTGTGGGAGTTTATGAGGGGAAAGATGAGGATAAACATATAATACTACAAGTTCAAGTTGTAGGTTCGAAATCTGAAGTTTTAACCTTATTTCAGACCAATCTGATAGACATTGACCTCAAAATATACCTGTCGTTGTCGTCTGTCGTGACTCTTCCGCACTGTCCACACGCGACGCGCCACTTCGTCATATACTTTTGACCCATTCCATGCGACTTCACGTTTCACGACACCCTTTTAATGAGTGACTGGTAGGGTTACTTCACGAACCACCACTCATCAACATTAACTCATGATAGTTAAACTTTCTTGACTTATATTATAACCAATACCCATCATCTCACTCAAAATGTCCACGGAAGAAAGAATCCTCACAAAATATCTCGTGACCCCGGCACCCCTTCCGTCTATCATTTCTCTTCAAGACTTCATTCTCCTCTTTCCTAAAGCTCACCAGTCATCACCACATATCCGAACTCTTTACCATGACTTACAAGAGCAACGCGCCAGTCTATTAGCCACCGTTGCTGCAAATATCTCTACTGAAGTTGCCGAAGGAAAGGACCTCCGGAGGGCCGTGGCTAAACAGAGAAGAGCACTCGAGAAAGAAGAGGGAGATGACGAGATTGCAGTAGAACAGGCGGTATGTAATTCACAAACAATATATACACATCACAAAACTGACCCGAATTTCTAGCTTGCTGGAGCCAATGGTGACAATCGTACATTACATACCGCAGAAACCCTCCTGCCAGCCATGGAATCAGCCGTAGAAGCAATGGAAGCGGAAATAAGAGAACTGGAAAAGTTACAGGCATCACTGCTCGAGAGTGCACGAATGTCCATCGGTAGTCTCAGTGACCTCCGGTACGGTAAACTTACAAACAGTGACTTACCCGAAGAAGTCATGGATAGTTTAAAAGCCGTGGAAGAAACATGCAAGAATAAGTAGCTAGCACATGGACACCACCAAAAAGGATCACAGAACTTTGATATCGGAAACGGCTGTATTGACCATATCCTCCCATATAAAAAACCACAAGATACAAAAACCCAAAATGTGACGCCGCATCGCCTCTACAAGAGTATCCCCCAAGTAAAAGAGCCATTATAAGAACAAGAAAAACGGATGACAAAGACAAAAACACAACACCAGTGAAAAACAATCCCAAAACAAAAAACAAACTATGAGGAGCCCAATAAGCACAGGGACTACCGCAAAGGAAATGATGAACAATGCCGACGAGACTCGAGATCTCGTCACCAAACTATGTGCCCGAAATAAAGGTGGAAGAAATGATGAAAAATGTGCGTGACGGTGGGGTTTTTATGAAATCGTAACAAGTAACCAAGCTTGGTCATCAGCCGTTTAGTTGGCAGCGGCGGGGGCAGCAGGAGCGGCGCCAGAGGGCATGCGACGGTTACTATAGAGACAAAGTTGTTAGAACCTAGATGACGAATAAAGTACAAGCTGTAAATAACTTACACAAGGTAACGCGTGCCAAAAGAGATAATGAGCATGAAAGCCCACTGAGGAACCTGACCGAAAGCGGTCAAGACCTGAGCGGCGGGAACAAGAAGGTTGTTCTGAGCCAACCAGCCATCAAAGGGGTGCATGACGCCGTCGACCGTCATCCACTTGTGCGAACCAAGCTGCTCAAGAGCAAGGAGATCATCCACAGACACAGTGGTAAGGTTAAGACGACGCGCGTGGATCTCAATAGGAGCAGGAGGGGGAAGCATGTCAAAGGACCAGATGCCACCGGGAGAGGCGCTCAGAGCACTGCAGAGAATAGGTTCGTCGTCGCAGTTGACAATGGCAGTGTGGGGAGCGGAAGCGCTCTTGGCGAATTGAGCGGCAGTCTCGTTGAAGACACCCTCGGCGTGAGCGCAGACACCTATATTCGCGATATTGTTAAAATGGATTCTTGGCGTTCAAACGAAACGTAAAAACTTACCACCGCAAGTCTTGTTACCACCAGTAACAAAAACCCACCACTGCTCAGGAATAGTAGCCTCAGCCTCAACTGGCTCGTACAAAGTCTCCTGCCAGTTCTCCAAAGTCAAAGGCTCAAGAACCTTCTTGTTCAGCACCTCAACCACAGGCTCCTCAACAACGGCGGCAGTAGTTTCAGGAACAGCGGCGACAGCAGCGCTCTTGAAGTTGCCCATGACCTCACCGACCTTGGCCTGGAGGTTATCGAAGAAGGAAGCCTGGGCAAGAGCCGGCAGGGCAGCAAGAACCATCGAGGAGCGCATTGTGAAAGTGACGTGTTGTGATTAAACGACGAGAATGTTGATAGAGTGATATACACGAGGTTGCGTCGGGTAATTGGCGATAGTAAAGTCTAAAAGACAAAGACAACAAATCGAATGGTTAGCTTGAAAGCGGCTGGAGAAGAAAAAAAAGAAAGGAAAAAAAGGAAAAAGAAGATATGCGCGTGGTTTAATGGCGGCGGAGGAAAAAACTAGCGAGCCAATTCCACGACGGCATATAGAAATTGAGCAACGATGCACACACACACACGAGAAGCACAGGCATTTACTGTTGCTGTAGAACAGGGGACTTTGCGAGGAGTCCAAGTAAACAAGCGAAAAGAAGGAGACCAGTTCAAGGAATGCTTTTGCCTGGACTTGTTGATGGAACACAAGCTAAGCTAGCACAAGATGAGGGGGAGAAAGACAGTACTGAATCTGTACAGAGATGACTTACCAGATGATGATTTTGATTTGAATGAATATCGAGATGTGTGTAAGGTTTAAATTGAAGAATAGAGTAGATGGTTCGTCGTATTATTCAAATGTGTTCAATATCGACATGTGGCGATATGTACAAAACTGGACACCCTATTTCGCCCGGTACAAACCCTATATTGAAAATGATATCAAAACGGCAATTTCGCAGACAACCAACGTCCTACAAGTCCAGATTCAGCATTACAGTTACTTCCGATATCTCTTTTCATCGAACTTCCTTCCTCCTGTCGCCACAATCTGCAATGAAGTACCTTACAGCGCGCAGCCAGGGTTAAACTCTCTGCAATCACTTTATTCTCTTTGGTTATGTCTCTTCCTCCTTCGTCACCTGACCGTACTATGAAGACATCACCAATGTGCATTTGTTGTGTAAACCTCCTTCCTGCCTGCTTGCCAAACATCTAAACCAATCGCAATCTCGCAAACTGATCAGTGAAATTAATCCCATCTTATCCAGGGGCAACACAATACCATCGCTGCTATGCTTGCCTGGCCACAACCGTGAACGATGATTGGTTAAAGCTTGGTTCCTCGTGAGGGGTCAAAGCTCTCCAGCCGCCACCATGCGTTGCTATGGCATTGTCCTAATTGGGAATTTGGCACGCCACATGTTGTTTATAAACCCTTGTATGACTGTGGCGTCGTTGGAACGCGACAATCGCCAGGGTTTGGTCTGGATGCATCGCGTTGTATGGGTATCACTGACGACAAGTCGTAAGAAGAATATCAACATCAATTACCCTACATAACAACAAAAACATGGTAGGTTTTATATCCAATTGATAGCTTGTATGTTAAGAATTATGCTGACAATCTCATTTTCACAAAAAAGGTCAAGCCACGAGCGAGACCGCCGGTCCCGCGATCCAGAGCCAATGCTGACGCCGAAACCTCAAATACACCTGCGAAACCGACCAAGAAACCCGGTAGATCCCGAAAAGCCAGTATAAGGTCTACATCCCGATCGCCTACCGCCAAGATCAGACGATCACCAAGGAGCCGTAAACAAGCCCAAGCAACAGAGACCAATGGCGAATCATCTACTTCTGCGCCAACAAAGCGTAAGCCTACTCGGAAAGCCAAAGGAAAACAACCAGTTGCACAGGATGAACTGGACAGTGCCGAACAAGATCAATCTACAGTATCTGTATCTTCAAGCAAGGGCGCAAAAAGAGGGAAGAAGCGGAGGCAAGGGGGTGATGAAGATCCACTTGGAGAGGAACAAGAAATGGGAGCACCGTCACGACCAAAACGTGCTCGCAAAGCTAGAGTGTCATCAAGGACCCTTCGTGAAGCTACAGAACCTGACGATGGTCCATCACGAGGGCGAGATCGTGCTGATGACGATGACCAGGCCGAGTCCGAGTTTGAAGATTCGATGACGAAAGGTCCATCAAAAAGTAAACGCCGGAAATCAGCAGATGCAGATGTTTCACAGTTGTCAACAGCATCCTCAAATCGCCGTCGCTCCGGACAATCTATAGACACAGATAACTCCATGCTGGGCGAAACTGTGATCTCTGCCAACATCCCACACATTGCCCCACGTATCAAGCGGATTCCACAGTCCGTCATGACCAGCAAATGGACGCCACTTAATACCACGTCACGAACGGCTGTCGCCTCAATCCTCCATCTTGCCTCTCAGCCCGCTCTCTCAATGACGGGTACCAACGAATTCCGTCATCGCGCAGGGGCTGTTGCTATTCGTGCCGTTTCAAAACGAATCATCAATCAACTTAATCGTGGGCTTCCATTCCCACCAGCCTCTGTGGGCGGTGTTCCTACTCACCCTAGTGGAAGATCACGAATTACGAAAGACTCGGACGGCGGAAGAGCAGATGAGTTGCACTTTGATAAAGTAGCTGCAAGTGTAAAGATACTTGAAGGTGGTTTGGATAGCCTCCTTCATTCTGTTGCACTTTTGGAGCGCGAGAAGGAAACTATCATTGCACAGATTGAAAAGGAGAAAAAGGCCGTTAGTACGCTTGAAGCTGCTGCTAAAAAGGAAGCCAACATGTGGAAGGAATCTCTCCGTAAGGCACATGTGCTTGCACCTGGCGAAAATCTTAACACTACTACTAAAGACGAACTTCGTCTCTCGACATTCAAGTCTGCTACTGACGCGAGCTTGATAAATCCCTTCTCTAATCTTGCCAACATCACACCTGAAGATAATGAGCCCGAAGACGTCGAAATTCGTGACTTGGCTCGTCAGGTTTCTAGTCACATGGAAAGTATTGGGAACAACATGAACCAAATCGATGGTGTCATCCCCCAAATTGGAAAAACTCGGGCAGCACTACAAGCCGTCCTAGGTAAAGCCTTGAGCGAGGAAGTCATGGCTGGAGTTCTATTAGGTTAGCTCTAAGGACTCGTAATTCGTTGTGTAACGTTGTATGCTTTTGATAAACAGGATTAGGGAATAACAGGACCAGTTACTATTACTTTAAGCAATAATATTCACATTTAATACGATAAGATAGGCCGGACCCGGAAGTGGGGTATGAGACACTCCGCATTTTGTATGTACATACATACATACACAGCGGGGAATTTGACGCTCGAGCACACGTGATCGCTTGAGAGGCCTAAACTCAGGCTTATTTCAGACCGCACATATTCCAAGAGAAACTAAGGGATACCCGATCAATTCGAAAGCTGGAGGAATCTTTTCTATCATTGAAAACAGACCAAAATGTTTGGAATCATCACAAGGGAGCTTGATGACGGTGAATATTTTGCGGTCTTATCCTTCAACGGGAATGAACAGGTGAGGATATTTGCATGCTAGACGGGCAATGAATGTGACAGGCAACCATGTACTGACTGGCTTAGCGGTCTGACGGAATTGTTCACAGCAAGATTGAAGGTGACTCAAGAGAATCATGCGCAGAATACAATCGTCGAGTGATTAAGGGATTGTCCATCAATCGTAGTTGGTGTGCATCTTGTGCTGAAATTATTATAAGTCGGATGGTTGTCAAAGACTGTGCTGAATGTATCAATGACCAGGAGGACAAGGCCAGGAGCAAGCATTCTCTTGGGCATGGCCTTGTCAAGCCAAGCTGGTGGTCATTCACAAACGAGAAAGTCCAACGAGTACTCAACAGTCCAACTATATTCGGCCAGGACGGTCTTTCTCCGTGGCCAATTATCGCTCAGAACGACGGTGGTGATGTATCAAAAAGACTTGGGTTTTCTTCGGATTGCCCGATATGCTTTGGTTTGGTAAAACAAATATTGGTAAAAGTCCATGAAGCTGGCGCCAAAAGAGCAAAATTAGTACGTGCGGACACTATCAATGATGTATCTCTAAAGTGGTATGTCGACGGATGTAGAAATTCGTTGCTCCTAACAGTTCAAGTTGGATGGGAGGGACACAGCGGATGGCGTAGGCGGAGGAAGGATTTGTCTGAAAAGACCTTAGTTGGATTGAGACTATTACCAATGGCCGACGTTAATGGAGCAGACTTGGTACCTCATAGTCTCAATCGTTGTAACCAGATGCTCCTGAAACAACAGATACGGAGCCAGTTTGAGAAATACCCTAAGGTTAATCTGGAGAAAACGGCAGGTGAGTAACGGTTACCAATCAGTACCGATCTAGTCTAACAGAAGTGTATAGAGTACCCGTCATCCTTTCGTCTAATCGATGTCAAAAAGAGATGCGTTGTTACGATC
>NETU01000348.1:0-88327 GCA_003032515.1 Huntiella decipiens | reverse complement strand
CAGTACTCTGCCATTAGTTACAAATGGGATCCCGAGGACAAGAATATGCTCACCAAGGAAACCATGCCTGAGTTTGCACGGCCCGGCTCTTTATCGCTAAAGACAATGTCCAAAACTCTATATGACTGTATGACGATGGCTCAGTTGCTGGGGATCTCATACATTTGGATTGACCGATACTGTATCACGCAGGGTGACGATAAAGAAAAGGCTGAGCAGATTCACGCCATGGGAGATATCTATGCCAACTCGTACTTGACAATGATATGCGCTTTATCTGAGGATATCCATTCTGGACTCCCGGGTTACACGCGAGACTTTGATGGAGGCTTGGGACCGCAAAGTTACGCATGTTGGGGCACTTCTGAAGGTATCGAATACTTGGGGGGATCAGATTCAGCCTGGAAAACCCGAGGATGGACTATGCAAGAGGAGTATCTGTCCCCTCGTCGTCTTTACTTCACTGATTCGTCTATTCTGTGGCACATAAACTGTCCAATGGTGTCATACCATCATCTAGATTTTGCTAGGGAGCCAGAGTGTCGTCCTGAGTGTGAAACAGTAAAATCTAAGCCAATCAATGAGGTGATCAGACAATACTCGAAACGTGAACTTGCATTTTCTAGTGACAGAATCAACGCAATTGCCGGTCTTTTCAAAACTCGAGGTGCTGAACATGTCTTCGGAATTCCCACCCGCCGCATGCAGTGTGGCCTTATCTGGTACAGACCTCACTACACCAAGAAGCCCGCATTGCCTGACCATCAGTTCCCTACTTGGTCTTGGGCTCGTCTGTTTTTAGAGTTAGACTATCCATGGTTTAGAAACATGAATTACCGGTGGAAGCCTACAATATTGCATCCCATGACTACACCACAGAAGAGAATCCATTTAGCGAGACAGATGGGGTTTCCCATTGCCGCTTTAGCCAAACTTTCGAGTAGCCAACTTCTCATTAGAGCAATAATTCGCCCAAACCGATCTAATGGCAACATCGGGTACGATGACACCACAGCGCACAACAAGCGCTCCAAGACTTTTGCACTTGAACTACACCGACGTTATCGACAGCGCGGTATGATGTGTATCTATTCTATCATTATTGAGCCTTTTATTCCAATAGACGGCGTCATCGGCGGAAACGCCATCCACGCTCGACGTATAGGCTATATTGAGAGGCTATTCGAAAGTACTTGCCACTTAGATCAACTCCCCGAGATCCGCCCAATGGCTATCCAGACGTTGACGAGACTAAAGCGACAACGGATTGACAGATTCCCAGTTCAAAAGAAGTCTTGGGCTACATTGACATGGTGCTTGACATACGAACGTTCCCCAACTTGCTTGCGGCGTCAACAATGTATCTCTCCAGAGAACCCGCTGGATCTGGATACAACAGTAGCTCAAATACTACCAGCGGAATTCCCATACAAACATTGGTTTTTCAAGCGGATGTACCGTCGTTTCCTTTTACGCTCGCTTTCTCCCGGGCAGGTGGTATCTATTGGCGGACTGGCACTGGAACGTCAACCTGAACGTAAGGTTGGTCGTCGAGGCACTAAACGTCGTGTAACCAACAAGCGAAGACCAGTACTTCGGCCCTTTTTTGGACATAGCCCTATGAAAGACTACGGATCATTCCAAACTGTTATTTTACATTGAGGTTTGGTTGGATGAGAGGGTACAGTGGGAACTTTAGGCACGTGAATATAGCAACTCTTCATTTCACAGAACCTTCCTAGTGAGCCCGAAAATCCTCTGCCGGAACTCGGGCAATACCGAGGAATACTCGGTACTCAGCTCCAAGTTTATATTGTTAACAGTGAAACTGTAGTTGGCAGTCGGCGCATGTGCTCATGTCATGATATTAGAATCAATCTACTTGTATTCAGGCACCTTTCACTCGGCGCATGGGAGATGTGATAATTGCCTCGTACCGAAACTACAGTGAATATAGTTACAATAGAGGCGTTAGACCAAGGCGAAACTAACTACCAGACTAATGCAGAGTGGGCCAAGGAAGAGTATGACGCACAGTACTTCGTGTTTGTGATGATGAATATGTAGGCTATGTGGCGACATTCAGTCATGAAGGGGAAGGGAAGCCTTTCGAGTTGAAATCATGGAGACCACCGAAGGCCCTGTTACCAGCCACGAGGGCATAGCCGATATGCTGGACGACCGCTTCTTCCCCGTTGCTGCACCATCACGACCACTAGCTACATACGCCCATCCGTCTGTGTATGAATGGAGCATATCCTGTAATGTCAGGTCTGAGCAAGCTACCGAGGCAATCAAGGATACGGGACCACAGACGGCTGCCGGCACTGACGGTATCCCATCTGGTTTTCTCCGCGACGCTGGCCCCGAGGTTCATGCGTGCATAGCTAGGCTTGAACAAGAGCCACTTTATTACCAGTATCGGCCGACTGTCTGGAAGGTGTCCAGAGTTATTATGATGCCCAACCCGGGCAAGGCCACTCAAGACTAGATGGAGACTACTCCGTGGCGCCCGATATGGCTACTATCAACAACGAGGAAAAAGGCGCCAGGATTAAAAGAGTTAGGGCTCTTTCTCGGGACCGCCGGGAAGCTTAGACGGAACGGCAATGGAGACGAGTGAGAAAGATGCGGAAAGGGGTAGCATTAAAGCTCAATGGGGCTTTGACGAAGCTTCGGACGGGTACCGTTCAACTACGGTAGTGATCCTTTGAACAAGCGGCTGTTGAGGATCCTAGGGGAACTGTGTCTGATCTGTATGGCCGATACAATGACTCTATTATGCGTCCGTTGGCAGTCGTGTAGCCTTTTGGACATTGTCTTTAGCGATAAACAGCCCGGCCGTGCAAGTTTGGACACTGACTGGCAATGACTTTTTTGCATTGGAGGTCTTTGGACCCCAAGTACATGAGATGTGCGGGTTCTCCGTGGTGTATATCCGGTTTTTCACTCCCAGTATGGCGTCTTTTGAGCACTTGTGACTTGATCACATGTTGCATATTGTCCCGGTTTAGTTGTTTAACTGAACTGGATGGGTTATCCACTATGATAGAAGCAGTAGTTTGTAGAAGCGAATTAATAGACACAAGATAAAGAAAGAAAGTCAGGTAAACAAATTTATTGGTGACAATGTACTAAATGTAATCCTCCAAGCACCAATCCCAAGAGACCAACCAAAAAAACAAAGAAAAACTATCAGACTAGACAAAGGAAATGCAAACTATAAAAGACAACCAAAAAATCATTTAACAAGAGACAAAAGCCCTGGAAAAGCACAAAGGCTCTTTCTATTGTTATTCTAGGAAATAATAGCTAACCGCTTAGTACTTGTAAGAAGTACCGTTGCCGTAGATGGGAGCCTCAGTGGCAGAGGCGACACCGAGACCAGTGCCGGTGGCAAAACCGCGGGAAGCGGTAGCCGAGGCGACGGTCTCAGTGACGGTCTCATCCTCGCAGTCCTCATCCTCACCATCATCCTCCTCGTCATCAGTAGAAGTGGAGGAATCGGTGGTAGAAGCGGCCTTGGAGGTGGTGGTGGCAGTGGCGGTGGTCATACCAGCGGTCTTAGTGGAAGAGGACTCAACCAGCATGGTGACGTAGACGGTCTTAGCGGCCTCAGTGACGGTCACGGTGGCAGCGGCAGACTCGGTGCAGATGCACTCGCCGTTGGAGTCGATGACACCAGTGGAGGTGGCGGTCTTGCCAGTGGCGGTACCAGTGGCACCGGTGGAGCCAGCCTCGGTCACGACAGCGGTGGTGGCAACAACGGTGGTCTTGCCGGCAGAGGTGAGGGTGACGTAGTGAGTGGTAGTCTTGGTACCCTTGACAGTGGTGGTGCTGTCCTCAGAGGTGCCGGAAGTGCCCTTGGTGGGGGAAGCAGCCGAGGTGGTAGAAGCAGCAGCGGTGGTAGAAGCAGCAGTGATGGTGGTACCGGTGATACCGCCAGTCTTGGCAACAGAAATGACCGAAGAGCTAATGGCAGAGGCCTCGGAGACGGGGCAGATGGTGGTAGACAGGGCAACGGTGTGGGTGACGGTGGCAACGGACTGCTCAGACGAGGGGAGAGCGGCAATGTCAGAGGAGCGGGCGGGGCAGTTGGTGACGGTAGCAGCGCAAGACAGGACAGTCTTGACCTCGGTGGTCATGACAGTGAGCTGAGTCTGGCCAGCAGGGACCGAGGTGGTGGTCTTGGAGGCAGTGACGGCAGCGCTGCTAGAGACACCGGAGGAAGCAGCCTTGGTGGAAGAAGCAGTGATGGTGCTACCAGTGATACCGCCAGTCTTGGCAACAGAAATAACCGAAGAGCTGATGGAAGAGGCATCGGCAACGGGGCAGATGGTGGTAGACAGGGCAATGGTGTGGGTAACGGTGGCAACGGACTGCTCAGACGAGGGGAGAGCGGCAATGTCAGAAGAGCGGGCAGGGCAGTTGGTGACGGTAGCAGCGCAAGACAGGACAGTCTTGACCTCGGTGGTGACGACAGTGATCTGGGTCTGGCCAGCGGGGACGGAAGTGGTAGTCTTGGAGACACCAGTGCCAGTAGCAAGGGCAGTAGCGGTGGTCAGAGGAGCAGTCAGGGTAGTACCAGTGATACCGCCAGTCTTGGCAACAGAAATGATAGACGAGCTAATGGCGGAAGCCTCGGTAACGGGGCAGACGGTGGTGGAGAGGAGAATGGTGTTAGTGACAACAACGACGGACTGCTCGGAAGAAGGCAGGGCAGCGATCTCGGTGGAGCGGGCAGGGCAGTTGGTGACAGTAGCAGCGCAAGAAAGAACAGTCTGGACCTCAGTGGTCAGGACGGTCAGGGTAGTCTGGCCGGGCTGAGCGAAGGTGAAGGTACCGTTGGTGGCGGTGGCGGCCTCAGTGACGCTGGGGAAAACAGCGGTACCAGAAACGGAAGCACCGGTAGCCTTGACGGAGGTGGAGTTGGCAGACTTGGTGATAGCACCAGAGATGGAAGTACCGGTGGAGACAGCCTTGGTCACAGCAGTACCGTTGGCAGAGTTGGTGATGGCACCGGAGGTGATGGCCTTGGACGAGGTCTCAACAGCCTTGGTAGCAGCAATGGTGGTGCTGTTAGCCGACGAGGTGAAGCCGGTGGAAGCAGCAGACTTGGCAGTGGAAGAAGACGAACCAGTAACAGCCTTGGCGGTAGAGGTGGTCTTACCAGTGGAAGAGCTAGACTTGCCGGTGGCAGCGGTGGTAGCAGCAGTGGTAGCAGCGGGGGTAGTGGAGGCGGTCAAGGTAGAACCGGTGATGGCACTGGTCTTGGCCAACTCGATAACGGACGAGCTGATGGACGAAGCGTCGGCAACAGGGCACACGGTAGTCGACAGGAGAACAGTGTTAGTGACGACAACAGCGGACTGCTGGGTGGCAGGAAGAGAGGCGATCTCCTCACTGCGAGCGGGGCAGTTGGTGACGCTGGCGGCGCAGGAAATGATGGTCGAGACCTCAGTAGTCATGACAGTGAGGGTGGTAAGACCGGCAGCAGCCGACGAGGTAGTGGTAGCGGCCAGAGTGGCGGCCTCGGTGACGGAGGTGGAAGGGACAGCGGAGGTGGTGCTGTTGCTCACGCGGAGACCACGGCGGAACTCGCGGGGGTGGACCTTGGCGGAGGCCAAGCCCGCCACGAGGAGGGTAGCAATAGAAGAAACCTTCATTGTTGCGGCTGTGTGTGTGTGTGTGTGTGGATATAAACTAAGAGTGTTCTATATGGAGAAAATCTATTTCTCAAAAGGGAAAAGTATAACAAAAAGGGTGTTGATATATTCGGAAACGGCAGTGGTAGTCAAGACGGTCCTAAGGAGGCGGACTGTAGACACAAAATACTTGAACTAGTAATCAGAGAGAGTTAAGAAAGTCAATGAAAAGGAGCATCAAGCTACAGCAATTCAATAAAGAGAGACTCGGGGGGGTTTTTTGACGTGCAAGGGAGTTTTTTGAAGAGATGTAGATGGTTCTCAAAGAAGGAGGAAAGTGGGAAGCACACGAGGACGAAGAGCCAAGAGACTAGAATGTAGCCAAAGACGGGAAGCACGGCTTGATATAAATGCGAATTCGACATAGGTGAGCTTTGAGTGTACGAGCCTTAGCGGAGCCACCGGCCGGGTGTACATATTGCGACGGAGGTGTGTGCTTCATTCTAACTGGGTACGGGGTGTGTAGTTTATGTAAGTGGTCCGAGTGTTGTGCGAGTTTAACATTGTATGGCGGATGAGAAGCACACCCCAGTTTAAGACGCCGTTTTTTTTGTTGGTACACACCCCTTGTGCTCCCCACTGGCTGGGTTTTGGGCGGCAGCTAGGACTGAACTTTAGTTGGTTGAACAAGTTGAGTTGTTTGACCGCATGGTCCTGTCCTTACATACTGTGCTTCAGACTTCAGAATGTGGCAAAGGTTGAGGTACAGTGTGGTACTGGAATCAGACCCATCTTGCGAGTTTATGTGGGAAATCACTTCAATGTGCGAGAGCCGGGACATGCATAGCGTTACCGTAGTCACCTTGTTATGAGGTTACAGGCCGTAATATTGATAGTATACATGCATCCACCCATTGTATGTCGTCAAAGCAAATAACGTCAAAAGCGGTGGACAAAGGGGTTGGATTTCTTTCTAGAACTATCGTGAAATCAATCTGGTAGCCTATTGATACTCACCGTCTAAGCGAAGAAGTAGAATTCAATCCATAGTAAGCTCCTCTGAGACATAAAACCGACTGACTAACTAACAAAAGGGGTGTGTTAGTAAGACACGAAGAAAGAGGGGAAGGGGTCTCTGAGTGTTTGAGAATGAGAAGGCTGCGCAAAAAGAGTAAAGCCACTCAAATCGACTCGTTGGTTTGTTAGAATAGCACGGGGCAACTGTCTATGCGACGGACGCAGACCAAGACAACCAGACAGGCTTCGTCGGGCGCTGTAAAGGTTTTTGGTTTTTTTCGCCGCTGATTGGTTCTAAGACTGGCCAATGGAGGCCTACGATGTCTTCTTGTCAGAGGGCGTTGATGGCTGTGGTACGGATTCAGGGGCAGAATCTGGATGCACAATCGTCGGGTCTGACAGTGACACAAACACGATTTTAGCTTTGTAAGGTTTCTAGACTAAGGGAGGGCTCTAATTCTTGATTCGGAAATGGATATTCGTACGGGGTAATCTAGGCGTGTACAGATTCTGCATGACGTCGAAGAAACTGTGGACCATCATTGTTAGACAGCATGATGGTATAAGAACTTGTCTTACACCAACCTAACGTTGAAGCCTCCATCGGGTACGTCACCAACAACGACATTGAGAGCTCTTGCCAGTCTTGGCAATCTACAGCCAGAAATCACAGCCGCTGGGAATCCGTCAGTTCGTGATTTATAGCTTCTAAAAGCGGTCGTGGGGCCTTTTCTAGGCTTCTATTTTCTTCCCCGTTTACAGGGTCAACAGAGGATTTTTTTAGGCCAGGGCCGATGGGCGGTTCTATAATCCTTACAGCGGCAATGAAAAGCCATCTAAAGAAAATCCTATCCGTATTTTTAGACGCCCATGATAATCAAGTACTGAGTATATAGCCAATCGTCTTACAAGTCAAGTATTTACAATATAGCTGCCGTGTAGAGGCTTTGCGGCTTGTGCAGATTTGGGCGCTTTGCAATTGATTTGTGGGGATGATAATTCACTGCATAGACGCTTACTGCAGGAGAAGAGAAAAACAGTTTGTGCCAAGCCGGGATTTATGGGTACTTTCCGACCCATTTTTAGTGGATGACGCTCGGAAAATTCGGAAAGAGTATAGTATGACGCCGGTGGATGAGTCGGCATAACATGGCAGTGCCGATTTAAGAGGTCTGCCTAGGTTGAGTTGATTGTAGATCGGATGTGCTGAATTGTAGCTGAAGGTGTATCCAGAATTCAAACTATCATCATCTTCTATGGGACAAAGTTAAACTCGACACACACAGCAAACAATCGATTGATTACAGGATCATAATCCTAAAAGACTATGATACAAACAACGCCATGGTTCGCGTTACTAACTTAAATTCTTAGGGGCCGATTTGGACCGTGAGGTTAATCACCGCTCTGATGGGTTTTGATGATCGTGTTTGGCGGCATTTGTAGTTTGCAACACAAACTTGAGGGCTCGAATGGTAGGGTTACCCGCGTCATTTGAGGGTTATTTGTTGACATGTCATTCAGCTATAAAAGGAACTTCTAACAACAGAACTAACGCCCATTGAATCAGGTTATTCTTCAAAGGTCTTTAAAACAGGTCTTCACTACAATTAGAACAATCATACTATCATCAAAGCCTATCCAACCATTTCTACATATCCACAAAATGTACTTCCGTCAGTCAATCCGTCCCGAGCTTCCTTACCGCCTTACTCCAGAAAAATAAACAAGCCAGAGCGTAGACCGTCGACATCCTCGCTAATTTCACGCCCCCTCCCGGTCGTCTATTCTCAAACATCGTGTCCAAGAAAGGAATAGACTGATTCCGTGTTATTCTTCCTTCTTTCCCGCCCGACTTACAACGAAAAAAACGACCACAAGAAAGTCGACAGAAATCCATGTTTCCAGGGCTGGATAGTCGGCGCGAAACAACTGAGCGGCTCCTTCTAGATATCCCGTTCTTTTGACTTTTGGTCTTGTCTAGATTGATGATCGCATGGATGAGGAACCCTATGGGGAACCCTAGAATCGGTCCAGTTTGTAACATGGACGGCGACAAAGTGCCCTTGAGGTTTGTCGTATTCAACCTTCGTTGGCGATAATCAAACGTTGGTAAAGACGGCTAGGGAAGATTTTGTCTGTAGAGTCGTTTGAAGTATCAGTTGGACGGGAGAGGCGACTTGTCTTAGTTGGGATAAATGACCGGTACAGATCGGTGGCTTGTTTCATTTTGCATTTCAAGTGACTTGTTCTTGAGAGTACAGTTGATAGCTTGGCGAGTCAGGTTTGTCAAGACATATACTCCAAAGACCTGTCAATATGATATCAGTGGCTGGCACATGCCATGCTCATAAACCTCCTATATTCTGCCTAGCTCAACCTGCCAAATCGGCACATAAATTCCCCGTCCGGAAACACTTCTTCCAGACTACATCGTGGACCCCAATCCTAGTGAATATCGGGAACCTCTCGGGTTAAATCCCAACCCCCCACCACCATGGACCGTTGGGACTCCGGGCTGGCTCGTTGGTTCCAGCTCCTTTCCGTTGAATGGGTACAGTAGCAACGACCAGAAGTGAATGCACACCATCACCGTCACTCCGCATATCCGAACTACTTCCTCGCCTCGTCGTTTTGTTTTTGTTTCTTAGGGAGCCTTGGTTTGGTTTCTGTTAGCGTGTGTATGATGAACAGGTAACCGAACCAATACTACGCCCCTTTGTCCCGGGTCTTCCTTATACATGTATTTCAATGTTTGGCTTTGTCTCTTCTCACGGGAATCATACAATACATCAAGATAACCTTTCGGCCCTTCGTCCTTCCACGCCGCTTTCAACGCCGCTTTCGTCTACTATTCCGTCCTTGCCGCTGCACGGCTACCGTTCTAATGGCTACACCAGACGATGATTTACAATGTTTGAACACTACAACCGGACGGGAACATGGCCGCAAAATGGATTCTCACAATCGCTTCTCCCTGATCGGCTTTTGTGTGTCTGGTGTCAAGTTTGATCGTTGAACTAATCACTAGTGTCGTCCCAGAACATACAACCCTACGAAACCCTAAACCATAACATCATGGCGCCATAACGCTGTTGAGACCGGGGCTGCACTGATGAATGTGACATTTTGGACCCAGTGAGCGAGAGGTCAAAGCGAAACTTGTCTCAAGCACAACTCTAGCAATTTGGCTTTTCTCAGTCCCCTGTTTAACCCCGTAGCATTTTCATAAAACAGGTCAAACATGAAGCCCCTTCCGGGGAATCATCAGCGCCGAACTGGTCCACTTTCAGGTTTGGCTTGTGATCCGTCCATGTGTAGTCAAACAAAGAACTTAAGTTTATTTGGACAACAAGAGAAGCCCTTAGGAGAAGCTGATTTCCACTCGTCGGAGAATCCACGGAATAGCCGCCCGACCCTGGATTCTGAAGTCCGAACCGCGCTGGCCTTTGTAGCGCACCATGTCCAGCTCGTATTGAATTTCTCTTTCCAGCGGCTCGCAAAAGTCGCCAGTTGGTCGTCTTAAACAACTTTTGTAGATTTCAGAGTCATTTACTTCCCCAAATAACCGACTGATAATTGACTTATCAACCACCAGGTGCCCCGCGCTCTGCTTCTATACACGCCCCCCAACCACCAAGACGGCAACGCTGACCGGATTGTGAACAGGGTCAACCGGCGGAACCTGCGTCCTGACGCATGAAGTTGACAGTTGCTAAGCCTCATGGATACTTCGTTATGAGGGGTTCTGGTTCTGGGAGATTCTTAGGTGGCGAGGGAGAACAGACGGGACTTTTTTGGACTTTCGCTATAGTGGTGATGAACATATGGCGATGTGCGTGATGGTTGTTCATGGTCATCATTTGAGCTTGGGCTGGCTTAGGCTTCAATGAATGTGCTCACTTTGTAGAGGTGTCGGACGGTATGGTAGCTCTGTACCTGCATATCTTCCCGTGGTACGTATACATACCTACATCCAACACAAAGTTAGCCCCCACGCTGCGGTAGGAGGGTTACTAGCCAATCAAACTGGAGAACAAAGCACTGGAGAACGACAAAGCTTCACGCCGACATCAGATCAGATTAAAATCCACGAATCCCACAGAACGACCTGAAGCAGACACCACGTCATTTGCCATTTGCATCAACAAAGAGTCTGTAAAAGGAAAAGTCTGAATCGGATGCGACAGCTGGCTGTGTACTTTGTTATGCGATGAAGAAAGACTTTCAGCATGATAATATGTGATACAGGGGCTTGACATGACCATAGCCCAGTAGCAGGAACACCCGAGTTATATAGCTGATACAAACATTATAGCAAACTGGGCGGAGAAAATAGTGGAGTCCGATAGAGGACCGGAGGCCGGTGACTGATATATCGGAGTTAGCGGCGATGTGGGGGCTCAGACACGGCAGAAGGTTTTCGGTTGACAATAGCAGGTACTAACGCATGAATGCAAGCGATATAATTCTATAGAATGCTCGTTAGTTCAATGGCAATGAGTCGGATGTTTAAAGGCATACCGGGAAGGTCCGGCGTCATTGCAACCACTTGCAGTGATGTCAATTGAATGTTCACGATGTTCAGACTCAGTACCGAGGTTGAACTCCTGAATTTGTCATCCTCTTGGTATAAAGACAAGAGCGAGAATGAGTTTCGCGTTGACTTCACTACCTCGGTACGTAATTCTGCAGTCTGGGAAGGTATGATTTATAATCTTTGGCTTTCTGGCAACTACCATAGAACCTTGAAGTGTCTTTGCGATTTCACGATCAACGCCGGAATATTCTACTTAGTCATGAGCCGAGTCATGGGAAGGCACGGTTTGTCATCAAGTGTCAAAGAAAGTTACATAGACAGCACATGTGTAGAGTGTTGACATGACTATTGCGATGGATGATACGGTGGTCGTGGCACTGATGGGCTAGCATTTGATATCACTACCTTGAACTGATGTGCATTAGAGGTTTACATTAACAAATATACATATAATCATGACAATACATTTCTGGATCTGATTCTGCGGATTAGAAATATGACGTGACCTGCTATCAATAATATTGGTGTATGATGAAGATTAACTGGTATCATCAGGGTGTCTAGTAGAGCAGTAAATTAGTTTACCGAGGAGAACACATGGCAACCTTATTAGAGCCTTGAGTAGATTAACAGAACATCATGAAATGCCTAAACTGTTATACCAAAGTTCATGTTTTAAATTTGTCAGCTTGATATCAGGACAGAAAGACCTATCATGAACCCGGAACTCACCTTAACATTATATCCTTGACATCACGAGTTTGGAAGGCGTGTTTATTTCCTAAAACGGCAAGATTTGTAAGCTCCAAGTGTACATTAGTAAGAGGAGAAGTCCATGGAATCAATAAACTCCGAAAAAACTAGTCGACGTTGTGAACTGATGATTTACTGCTGGAAGAGCTTCTATCCTGACCACTAAGCTAACCTTTTACCGATACGTGGTGTTCTGTATCATGAGTTCTCATCCACTGAATCTATAGTTTAGTGGTAGCCATGTCCTATGAATGGCCCGAAGGGTCCCAATTCCACGACTATAAATTCCCGCATGATTCCATGCTTCAGATCAAACTTTCTTCTGTCCATCACACACACATCTGCAAACTTCCAACATCCAACTTCTAACTGTCATCATGTGCTTCTCTGTTCTTTCTTGCTCTCGCCCTTCTTTTCTTCGTCGCAAGAAGCCCGGCAGTGTTATCCACCACCCCGTCGCCGATGTTGCTTTTGCCGGTCCTGTTGATCCTTCCGGCGTTTCACTTTTACCTTCCGGGATCGCCCCCTCGCTGCCTATGCTTGGCTTCCAGAACAGCCACAACGAGCATTCGCAGGCTGCCAACGTCCCCGAGGACTCGGATGAGAGCTCCCTCTCGATTTCCCCCACTCCTCCAGCTGCCTACCAGGCAGGATCTTTCGTTGAGGTGCACCAGCCCTTGATCCCCGAGGTTTCCCGTCGCCTGGCGCTCGAGACCGAGTTGTCCCACTCTGATCTCGATGACTCGGTCGACTTGATGAGCCCCCCTGAATCTGTCGACCACCGGGATCTTGCGGATGCCCCGAGCGCTGTTTGTGTTGGTGTCTCTCTCGAGTCGGGACCGGTCCGCGGAGAGTCACCTGATATGGTGGCTGATGTTTCAGCGGCAGAGGAGAGTGATTCTTCCTCTGACGAAGTTAACCTGCTGACAGAAAACCATGGTAAGTTATCACTACAAACGCTGCCTACCAACCTATGTGATATGAGGAACTAACATGATTATGCACCGTAGATACTGTACAGCAGGAGTTTGTCGAAGGCTGTGAATCTGAAGATTTCCAGTCTTCAATAGTCTTGTGGAGACTAAACCGTCCCGACGAGCATGTCGATATCGCGGCCCCGGAACCCGAATACAACGATGTTGAGTCCCTGAGTGTCTAGCTGACATCACAGGGAATCAGCACCGATGACGGGGTCATAACGCGGATTGGTGGCTCTGGGGTAACCCGCCCTGACAGCGACGTCATACCCCATACTGCTTACGGGGGTGATCGTCCTTTTTCTGCTGTGGAGCTGACTCTGACCAAGCAGTCAGACGTGTCGCCAGCTCCCCATTCTAACTGGGTTGAGCGCTACAACCGGCATGCGGGGTCAACTCCCGTCATTGTCTCCGGAGAGGAGTTTTCCCACGACAAAGGGAACACGGGTCCAGATGTTGAGACTCAGGTTGATGGGCACGTCGATAATGTTGAATGTGCCCCTGACGACCGGAGTGAGCCGTGGACCAAGGCGATGGGCAATTTGGTTCGGCGGAAGTCTGGCAACTTCGTTGGTTGGGCACGCAAAAGCCGAGCAGAAAGGACGGCGAGTGTGTCAACTGGACGAGCTTTTGGTCCGAAGTCAGGTCGTAACATTACGCCGATTGCTGTTTTGGCCCCTGCTGTGGTGACAACAACTATTGCACCTGCAACCATGTCGTTTTCTGGAAGAGCCCATGGTACCTTGGACGGAACGTGCGACCAACCTGACGAACGACAATGCCCTAATGATAGTGTCGAGGAACAGGTTACCAATCCAACCTCGACATTTTTCACTCGGGTAGCATTTCAGAGGTCCCTGAGTAGGTTCGGTGGCTCTGTTTACCGGAATCTACGTGGCCGCAACAGCTCTCCTGATTGGGGTGAATACTGGGCTCCCAGGGATGTGGATGAGAGAGGAATGCCATTTCAACCAGTTTATACAAATGAAAATGACTGGTCAGTCCCAGATGAAGAAGAGTCAGAACCATGGGTGCGGCCGGACGACGCAGGGCAGGATACTGTTAATTTGTCAACAACTGCACAGCCTGCAGAGGTCGGAGATGTAACTTTGGGTGGCAAGACTGTCGATGATGCTGCTGCCAAGACGGTGAATTCTGGCGAGGCTACAAAGCCCGATGAAGTAGGAAGCTCGACGGAAGACGGGAAGGTTGACAAAGTTGGCGCTGGTGAGGTAGCACAAGGCAAAGAAGGTAGCTTGTGAAGGTTAAACCGGCTGGACATGGTGAAGGCGACATCTTTGTTGTGGGTGTTTTTAGCAATGATTACGCAGTTGTTTAGCCGGGAGTTTATTAAATGAGATTATAAAGTTGAGATGAGAATAGATGATGATTGGACAAAACAGGCTTTAGTCATTATTACCAGTGATATGTTGAAGATGAAGAATGCATGAGACATGGAAGAGATATGAGAAAGTAAGACAAAGAAACAAGACAGAAGGGGGTCCGAGAACAAACTACTTTTCCAAATTGATGCTCTTGCCGAAGCGGGCATATAACTGGACCTTGAGCTCCGACATTTCTTCGTGCAGGGTAGTCAGCTTCTCCTCGAGTTCGCTGGTTTCCTCCTCAATCTTGGTGGTAGACTCAGTCAACATCTCCTGGGCCTCTTCCAAGGGCAAGTAAAAGTAGGCATCACCAATGCGATACGGGACAGGTTGGTCTTCATCGGCAAGTTCCAGCTCGGTAGCAAGGTCATCGAGGTCCTCCTTTTCCTTCTGTGGGGATGTTAGTTCTATTCGGCGGAGGTTATGGGAAAACATGTCGAGCGAGTAGTTTGGAATGATTTGTAGGGGGCGGTTACGTTTTTGGCGGCCAAAGAGGCTTCGAGGATGGCTTCCCGTTGGTTAAGGCGACTGAAGCGGTTGATGCGGTCTTGGTCTTCACGACGGACTACGATTTCATCACCAACGGCGGCTTCGTCCTCCTTGGAGAGCTAGAGGGTGAAAGGATTAGTTAGATTTGAAGGTTGTGTGGATATAGAAGAGACAAACCATTCGTCTTTGCAACATAGAGGCCATCTTGAAGTATCTTGTCGTGTTTGGATGGTATACTCGTCGTCATCGTCATCTCAGTGACAGCTGTTTGCTAGTACCTGGAAATTCATGGTGGGGCAGCAGAAACCCTGGCTGTCACATGTTAGGGTCTCAAGTGACCGGGGTGACGCGGGTTGGCGCGGATGGGGTTTCGACGTCACTGGTGGTGATGACGTGAGAATTCAATCCTTATTATATCTTTTTAGGATAACTTTGAGGTATTCGATATGGCGCCCGGAGCAAAACTTTATCCACGGGCTAAGGTGAAGAAGATTGTTAAAGCCCAGTCAGGGTTAAATCTCAGTCGGAACGCGGATGTTTTGGTGGGTATTTTCTTTTGTTTTGGTGACCCAGGGTGACGAGATGGACTAACGATTGTGTTTTTAGATCTTCTTGGATTATATGATGTTCATGGAACAACTAGTTAAAGAAGCTAGTGTGGAGACGAGGAAGAAAGGAGAGAAACATTTGACCGCTTCAAGTGTTAATAAGGTGGTGGCGGTAAGTTCCTTTTGTTAGGCGGAGGATTTTGACTGACTTTTGTAGGATTCGTTGCTTAAGTTTAAGGGTTAATTGGGGCTGGGTTAGGTTGGGCTGGATTGGGAGTTTACGTATATTTTGTTTTGAAGCTTGGAGTTTGGAATTGGACGTTTTGTTTTGAATGATATTGTGTTGGGAAGAAATGTTTTTGTTCGTTGAAAGCAGGAGTGTGTTGTTTGGAAAGAGTGATATCCGAGACGTAATACTACAGCGTAATTTCACTACTGTATACCCCAAGGCATTTTGACCAAGTTTCGGCCGTCATGACGGACGGACTTTGGGTTTTCAAGAGGCTATTGGTAGGCGCGACGATGCTGGCTGACATTGTGGAAGGAGGAGGCAAACGGTTTTTCATTTGGTGGTGGACTGTCCGGACTTGATTAGTGGCTGGGTGCCGTTCAACTGGAGTATTGATACTCTGAACAAGCGGCTTTTCGAGGACGTGAGGGGAACTGTGTGTATGTCAATATGTATGTAGATCAATTGCTTGTTAGGGATGGTTGTGTTGCCTGACAGATATGTATGTACATATGTATGGTGTACACAGCGGGGAATTTGGTGTCCAAGGACACGTGACTTTGTGAATGGCCTAAATTCAGGCTCATTTCACACATATTCCAAGGGAAACCAAGGGATACCCAACTCATCAATTCCAAAGCTCGAGGAATCTCTTCTATCATTGAAGATAGACTAAAATGTTTAAAGTCTTCACAAGCTGGTTTGAATACTGGGCCAATGGTCCGTTCAATTTTCTGGTGTTATTCTTCAACGGGAATGAAGAGGTGAGAATGTTCGCATGCTGGGTGTGCAATGAATGGTACAAGAAATCATATACTGACTGACTTAGCGGTCGGACGGAACTGTTCACAGCAAGATTGAGGGTGATTCAAGAGAATCATGCGCAGAATACAACCGTCGAGTGATTGAGGAGTTGTCCATCAATCGTAGTTGGTGTGCATCTTGTGCTGAAATGATTATTAGTTATATGGGTGTCCAAGATTGTGATGAATGTGTCAATGACCAGAAAGAGAAGATCATCAGTAACTATGCGCTTGAGCGTGCTCTTTCCGAGCCAAGCTGATGGTCATTCAGAGACAAGAAAATCCAACAAGTACTCAACAGTCCAACTATATTTGGCCAGAATGGTCTTTCTCCGTGGCCAATTATCGTTCAGAACGACGGTGGTGATGTATCAAAAAGACTTGGGTTGTCTTCGGGTTGCCCGATATGCTTTGCTTTGGCAAAACAAATATTGTCAAAAGTGTATTTAGCTGGCGATAAAGAAGCAAGATTACTACGTGTGACTACGATCTGGAGGTTGAATGGGAGAGAGACGGGGGATGGAAGAAGGAGGCTTTGTCTTCCAATGCCGAAGTTGAATTGAGGCTATTACTAATGGCCGACGTTAATGGAGCAGACTTGGTACCTCATAGTCTCGACCGTTGCAATCGGATGCTCCTGAAACAACAGATACAGAGCCAATTTGAGAAGTACCCCAAAGCTAATCTGGAGCAAACGACAGGTGAGTAACTTCACTCACCAGTACCAATCAAGTCTAACAGAAGTTTATAGAGTATCCGTCATCTTTTCGCCTAATCGATGTCAATGAGAGATGTGTTGTTACGATCGGAAACAGACATGTCCGGTACTCTGCCATTAGTTACAGATGGAATCCCGAGGACAAGAATATGCTTACCAGGAAGACTATGTCCAAATTTGCACGGCCCGGCTCTTTATCGCCAAAGACAATGTCCAAGACGCTATATGACTGCATGACGATGGCTCAATTGTTGGAGATCCCTTACATTTGGATTGACCGATACTGCATCGCGCAGGGTGATGATAAAGAAAAGGTTGAGCAGATTGACGCCATGGGCGACATTTACGCCAACTCGTACTTGACTATGATATGCGCTTTGACTGAGGATATCCATTCTGGACTTCCGGGTTACACCCGAGACTTTGATGGACAATTGAAATCGCCAGGTGACCAATGTTGGGGCACTTCAAGCGGCATTCCATACACGATAGTCTCACATCCGGTATGGCAAACCCGAGGATGGACTATGCAAGAGGAATATCTGTCCCCTCGTTGTCTCTACTTCACTGATTCAACTATTCCCTGGCACATTAACTGTCCAATGGTGGCATACCATCATGCAAACTTTGATGTGGAGCCAGAGTGTCGTCCTGAGTGTGCAACAGTGAAATCCAAGCCAATCCATGAGCTGATACAAGAATACTCAAGCCGCGAACTTGCCTTTTCTAGTGACAGAATCAACGCAATTGCTGGTCTTTTCAAAACTCGAGGTGCTGAACATGTGTTCGGAATCCCCACTCGCCACATGCAGCTTGGCCTTTGCTGGAGGAGATGGACACCCATGAAGTTCGCATTGCCTGACAATCAGTTCCCTACCTGGTCTTGGGCTCATCTGTTTTTAGACATGGGCTATACATGGTCTGAAACCAGGTTTTACCGGTTGAATTCTACAATTTTGCATCCAATGACTTTACTACGACAGCGAATCCATTTAGCGAGACAAATGGGGTTTCCCATTGACAGTTTAGCTAATATTTCGAGTAGCCAACTTCTCATTCGAGCTAGAATTCGGCCAATACGACCTAATGATAAGATCACGTGGGATGACGTTGGATCCCACCAAAAGCCCTCACAGATCCTGGTATTCCAAATGGTGCGACTGAACCGTGATGACAAGAAAACATTCACCCGTTCTGTTATGATTGAGCCTTTCATTTGGAAATACGATGGTGTCGGTGGTAACGCCATCCATGCTCGACGTATAGGCTGTGTTGAGACGCCATTCGAAGGTACCCACTACTTAGATCAATTCCCCAAGATCCGCCCCATGGCTATTCAGACGTTGACGAGATTAAAACGACAACGCATCGACAAATTCCCAGTCCAAAGGAAATCTTGGACTAAATTGACCTGGCGCTTGGCATCCGAACGTTCCCCAACTTGCTTACAGCGTCAAAAGTCCGTCTTTCCAGAGAACCTGGTGGACCTGGCTACAACAGTAGCTCAAGCACTAGCTGCGAAATTGTTAAAGAAATATGGCTCTTTCAAGCGGTGGATTCGTCATTTTGTTTCACGTCTAATCTTCTCGAAGCAGGTGGTATCCACAGGTGGAGTGACACCGGAACGTCAACCCGAGCGTAAGGTAGCTAGTCGAAGCTCTATCCGCCGTGTAACCAACAAGCGTAGACCAGTGCTTCGGCCTTTCTTTGGTCATAGCCCTATGACAGACTACGGATCGTACCAAACTGTTATTTTACATTGAGGTTTTATTTGCGCGGGAGTGTACAGCGGGGATTTTAGTCAACTAGATATATCGAATTATAGTTTCATGGAACCTTGTTAGTGAGCCCGAAAGTCCTCTGGTGGAACTCGGGCAATACCGAGGAATATTCAGTACCCAGCTCCAAGTTAAAGTTGTTCACAGTAAAATCCTGAGTGGTAGTCAACGTATGTACGTGCTCGTTTCATGACATTCAAATTAAGCTACTTGTATTCAGAAACCTTTCACTCAGCATATAGGGGATGTGACAATTGCCTCATACTGAAGCTACAGTGAAAATAGTTACAATGATAGAGGAGCAAATCTTTATGAAGGGGGTCACTGTCAGAGATTCGGGGTTACAGATCCTCGTTCGTTGGTGTGCCCAATATATTGGCAGCGGCTTGCTGAGCAAACGGGTAACCGACTTCAGCCACCCGTTTGATATTGTTGATTGAACAATCACCCCGCAGGGGTCAGCGTCCAAATAGCGAGATTTGGGAGCCTCTTACGCCATGTACATAGTACTTGAACCACCATTAGATGGAGGAATAGAGAGACGAAATTATGGGTTCTCCCGACCTCGTTACGTGACTGAACTATCTCACAGTTACACCGATCATTCATGAACTGGAATACCCTCGAAATGCGGACGGGCTGTAGTGATTATACAGTCACTGACATATACACTGAGAAAGCGAGACAAAACAAACTTGCTATTCTACAGTAAACAAGAAAACTTTACAACAATGATTGGATTAATAGCTATAAACAAACTCAAAATGAAATAGACAAAAATGGTCCCCACCATAACTATAAACACGACCCCCGAATATAAACAAAGCCGTGGGATCACCACCACTACTACATTGACGGAATTATCATCAATAACACTCTTAAACTACACGCCCCCCACTACGAAAGAACGGACCAAAGATAGGTTTCTTCGCCGTCGTGCAAGTCGGCGTAGCACTATTCTTAGCCCGCGAAAAAGTCGGCGTATGTCTCACCGCCGTCAACGTAGCCGGAAAGTGCTTAATGGAACTAGGCACATGAGGACCGAGCCAATTAGTCGGGGTACTCCATGGAGTAGAACTTCTCTTACTCACCCGAGACGCCCGCGAGGTAGTCTTGGTCTGCGTCTTCCACCCGTTATTGCCGTTTTGGCTGCTCCAGCTGGGACTCTTGGTGACGGTGGGTTGCTCAGTCTGGGTTTGGCTTCTTTCGGTGCTGGTGGGTCGGCTGTGCGACGAAGTATCGTCGCGGCCGCCGTTGTGGTTGCTATCGTCGCTGCCGTCGTCGCTGCCATCGTCGTTGCCGCCTTCTTCAGTGCCGGTTTGGGCGTCGTAGAGGTAGTATGGGGTGCGGTCGGTCATATCATGGATGCGGCTCTCGATGCTCTCGTACACATAAGCACTGTCAGTCCACCACTGCGGGGCCCATTCAGCGTCAGTGGGATCACAGAAAGCCAAGTCATGGTATCCGTTGTCCTCCAGAATAGCGGTAACGTTGAAGGCAGCCATCATGGAGTGATCCTCGTGAGCAAGGTTGTGGCAATGGAACATGTAGACTCCAGGGTAAGGACCGAAGTAAGCGCGAACCTTGATAGTCTCGCTAGGGCTAAGCCAAACAACATCCTTGAGACCGGCAGACTCATACGCATAGACAGTGTTCCGACCGCCTGTGCGAGAAAGAATCTGGAAGTCAACCAAGTGGACGTGAACAGGGTGTACCTCGTCGGAGTCATTGATCAAGTCCCAAGTTTCAACAGAGCCACGGACGGGATCGGCGAGGATACGGGACTGGACATCATCCCACGAGACACCGTTAATGGTCCAAATGTCGTTGGTCTTGGCGAAGGTGAAGCTGCGCTCACGGACAGAGTTTGAGGATGGCCAGTTGACAGTGCTGAGGGTGTCGGGGACATTCGAGGTATCCTGCGAGGTGGTTGAGCGACCGACGATGAAACGCATGACCTTGTCAGTGTGGAGGAAGTCGGCTGTACACTAGTTAGACTCATGTTGTCCATGTCACGGTGATTTAAAAGAGAAACTTACTCTCACCAGCCTGACCACGGGTGTTGCTCAAGGTAATGTTCTTTCCAGCATAGTTGGTAAAGTCGATGACAACCTCATAACGCTCACCGTTGGAAACATAGATCTGATCGGTCCACACAGGTTGTTGGTACAAGCCGCTATCAGATGCGATAACCTGGAAGTTAACATGCGGGCTGTTGGCAGCAGACTGATCAAAGTGAAGCAGGAAGTTGCGAGTCACAGCACCGTTGAGGATACGGAAACGATACTTGCGCGGCTCAACCTTGAAGTAAGGCCACGGAAAACCATTGACGTGGATGACATCACCGGGGATAGAATCGCGTTCGCCGGAGGGGAAGACAATCTGTCCGTTAGAGTCGTACTGACGAGAAGTCAGGACCAAGGGGATATCATAGACACCATAAGGACCAGGAAGGTTCAACCCCTGTTCCTCTTCATCCTGCAGGATGTGGAGACCGGCAAGACCAAGATAGACGTTCTCGGTCGTCAGATGAACAGCGTGATCGTGGTACCTAAGTAAAAGATAAACACCTTGTTAGCCAAGTTACACGACAAAAAGAACGCCTGCGGAACATTCAGGGTGCTGATGCATATTCTGATGCGTGTTTTTATGCATGTTTCCCAATGTGGCTTTGGTTCAAACATGTTATAAAAAGGCATTCTTGACCAGATCCGTGACGTAGCCTAGTACTTATGCTGGGGTCTTTGGAACATGGTGACACAGCAGACCAGTGGAGGAAGGACGCGTCCTCTAATATCAAGATGGGATGAAGATATCGGGCTTACCATTGAGTGCGTGCGCTAAAAAGAGAAAACAAACTGTGTTAATTTACTGGATCGGACAGCGGGAAGGCTGAGGCTTACTTTTGCATGTTTGGGTAATAGTAGTCCTTGTACTGACCGGGCATACTGCAGTCGTCCGCCCATCCATCCCAAGGGGCACGCTGTAGGACAAAACGGAGTTAGCCAGTTGCTCAAGATCTCGTGTTATAAATAGAGGAACTAGTTTTTACTCACAGTGGCTGAACCGTGAAGATGGGTACTAATGTTGTTGGCCAAGTTATTGGTAACGCGGTGTACAGTTTCGACACCCCGGTTCTCGATAAAAGTCGGACCCGGAAACATGCCGTCGTAGCCACGCATCTTTGTCTTAGGCAGCGTAGGGTAAATTTGCTGCTCGAACTCAACTGTCTCCATCTCGTAGTACTTGATGGGTTTACCAGTCTGGTTGTGGTAAAACGGAGTTTCCGACCTATGTGGAATCCTGGTTAGTGGAGGCTCTGCAGCAGTATTTTGGCCCAGCTGCAGTGTGGCCTGTGGCGTATGCAACTTACCACTTCTCCTGCTTCACAGCTGGGATCGGAAGAGGCTGCGTATACAGCCAACGGAACTCCGGACTGATCCAATCAATGGCCTCGGCAGTGGCGGCCGCCAAAAGAACGGTTCTGAAAACAGACTTCATGGTTGGCCAAAAAATACGGGGTTAGCGGTGTAAGTAAGTGATTATTAGTTTGTAGGTTGTCGGTAGAAAAGAGTGATTTAAACGCCGATTTGATTTGAAGATAACGAATATGAAAAAGCCAATTCCGATTAAAAGACAATACAGATCAAGATCAGAGGCACCCAAGAGGTATCCAACTGATAGATGGAAGAAGGATCAAGAAGAACGAGCCGGATGTAAAGCCGGATAACGAGCGTGGGCTGACAAAGGCAGTATGGACGAGTATTGTAGATCACAATGTAAAGAAACAATACAAAGCCTGGTGAAGCAAACAAAAGCAGAAAAGAAAACGGGAATAGCTGGCACATGTGCCCCGTCTTATAGTTCCGACGGGGCCGCGCCATGTGCCCAGCCCGATACATATCCATGACAGGCGTCGTCACCAAAATGGGACATGGCGCTCGTAGCCAGCCCGGACGTTCTTCTTTCATTTCTTCGTGGATGCTGTGGGGCACCCACTTTCACATTGGGTTGGCTGCGTGTTTCGTACGCGAGCTGGATGAGGGAAAAGCCTTTCGGTGTCTTGGCTGGTCAGCTAGATGGTCCACGTAAGTACAAGACACCGGGATTGTTGAGGCCGATCTTTGGTGGTATATTGTCATTGTTCAATACACTAGGTGTAGGTTATACATTATGTGAATAGAATGCACCAAAGAACATTAGTACATTAGTGTTTAAATCATAGATAACTATACAGTCTATGGACTAACAGCCCGGATACCGACATAGAACTCCAGTGAAAGACGACACCCATCAGACAATTTCACATCAAAACTAGTCATTGTCAAAAAGTCGGCGTTTTGCGGCGGACCAAGCTAGTCTCCCTGATAAGGAAGTTCGTGGCTGTAAGTCCTTATCCATCAACCAACCAGACATTGTGGCAAAAGAACGGAATTATGTCGCTGAATACGGAACCGTGCCTATAGTCCTTCTACGGATCAGACACCCCCTTCTTCCTAGTGAAATACAAAGCTAAGGCTGAGCTGTGTTTACAAAACCAATGTGGCTGCTAGTACCGAAAATACATTTACCGAAGAACTCACCGGGGAATTTTTATATTGTAATATCCATGATTTTTACTGGATTACTCAGAATTAACCCCAAACTCGTATACGAGGCGGAGCAGTTCATGACGAGGAATTGGCCCGAGACGAGACGAGACAGGTTTGTCGGTAGAAACGAAGCCGCAGGGCCTGTAGGTAGAAGAACGATTAAGTTGAGGCTTGTACAATGTCAATTCCAGGGAGTGTGAACTATAGAAAGTGCATCAAGAAGTACAAAAAACAGAGACAACCCGGGATAGTCTATTGGCCTAAAAGTGCCTGGCTGGTGACCACCAATCTAGAGATAATGCAATGTGGGTGATGTCAAAATCATGAATTACTTGATCCCGCATGAGGTCAGCACTACAATGTGATAACCCGTTAAATTTGGGGGCTCTCACATATATACATGATATGTAAGGACATCTAAACTTGACATTCAAATGTAGTCTGTTCTAAGTTGCTTGCATGTTCACCGACCCTTGTTCGGTAGCAAACCCTTTCCCGTTGTGTAACGAACAAGAATCACAAAAATCCCGAGGCCAGCGCATTGGTTCAACAGACTCTCCTGGGTGAATAGAACACCCCGCCTTCCATTTCTTCTACGCCTTTTGTGTCTACTCAGGATCATGTACTATTGTGTACAAGACTCACATTAAGTTGGGTAGTTCTGACTCTCTCCACTTGACCGTTGAAATAAACTTTGAACGCTAAGCTTCTCCCGTGTCCACGCTTGTTCCTGATTTTCCCAACCCCCACTGTGATTGTGGTTCCTAGAAACCCTTGTGTAACCCGTTTTCAATTTACAAGATGCTGATTCTATGAACCCGTCTCATTTCCCCATACGGTTTGCCCGTACATTGTTTTTGTGCTTATTTTTTTCTCCTTTTCGCCGCAATTACGGTAGTCGCTTGCTTACACAGAGAAGACCCACATTTGAAATACTCGTACAGAAAATGTGTACATGTTTTTTTCTGTACGCGTGTTCCTTCCGGGCTCCTTCTACTTGTTCGTCCCGTTAGTGTCACACAAAGAATGACCGGATCGCGGGCTGAGAATGGTGTAGCAATCCGAAAGATTGTGATTTTGGGGCTTTATTTCATCATTCGTGCCAAGACATTTAGTTCTTATATCGAAATGACAAGCTGATGACTATATTTAAAATACTGGTATTTCTCCTGCAGGTCCCCGCAATCGCAAGGAAGCAGAGAGCCTCTTCTTTGTGTCATCTTTCACTGGCGACTTTCCTAAGTATTTCTGTCTTCCCACAAAATGAAGCGTATGGTGTCTTCATTTCCACATTGTCCCCCATCACAAGCCCACCTTGAGCCCCTTGTTTCAATCCAAAAGCAACACCGTGCTGTGAGCCTCTGAAATTGATCTTGGTATGTGTCACTTTCAACTACATTACTAAGACAGCCGTTTCTAGGACTCACCTAATAAGGGATGCAGCCAAAAAATGATCATTTTTTCAACTGCCAGATATATCTAGATATTGTGTCACGTTAATGGGCTTCATTTTCTGGAGTGATAAGGAAAAGTAGGGTCGGCTATTCCATTATGGGTGTCCGATGTCGTCATCACATAGTGTATCTTCATCAACATCTTTTCACATGTGAGCACCTGTACCGATAAAGAACATATAGTATCATGAATCGATTGGTTAGCAGATCAGTATGAACGGTTCATAAAGAGAATATGTGCCATGTAAAGAGGAAACACTAAGTACTTCGTAATACACCCAAACCTACGGCAGGAGGCTTGTGATGCTAGAATTTACTGCATATAAGACACTTTAGACACCTGGCAGCTGGCCCACCCTTCCTACTTAGCATACACCCGGAATCACGGTCCATTTGTTCCGAATCTTCTCCTCCCCAAAGTTCTCAATATACCAAGCCCTCCCATTATACGCCCGAGGCCACATGGTAAAGACCTCGTTCACTAGAAAGATGCGTGCAGGTGCACATGTGAACCCAGTAGCCATCCAGAACCCCAGCCACTCGATCCACTCGCACAGATAATGGGGATACAAAATCTTCTTGAACAGGAGACCTTCGGGTACACGGTAATGTTTCTGCACGGAAGCAGGTGTTTGGGTCTTTGTGGACTGGGCCACCCGCTGCTGCCGTCTTTGTTCAACACGGCGAATCTCACGGAGCTCTTCGTCGTGGTAGAAATTCCCCATGAGACCAAGGTAAAACACGGCTACTCCGGCGGTGAAAAATGTAATATGAGCAGGATTGGCGGACCAGTCGGAGTCCGTGACAGGACCGTAACCACCCAGCCAGCCACCTAGAGATATACCATTACACACCTGAAAGGCAAAGCCATTTATCAGGATGCCAAAGTGCAGTGGGGACATACTAGGAGCGATAAGAGGAAAGATGATTGCTCTATATAGATAGTGCATAGTCTACTAAGTCAGCACGGAATTTATGCCAGAGGACAGAAAGTGGGTCATCCGGAAGTTGTCCGTTACTTACAAACAACGCAGCAAGCACCTTGTTTTGCCACGGTAAACTCTCAATCTCCAATCGTTCCGAGAGACTATACATGGTGTACAGTAATGTAGTGAAACCGGGAACCTCCATGACAAGCCATCCGACTCGGCCAGGAACATTCAGACGACTCTTTACGCTGGTCTTTCCCATGCCATACCAGCTTATTCCGAACTGCATGAGGCCCATCTATAAGTCGTGAAGAAAAAGGGTTAGTCGGGCGCATTTTGGAAATCAAGGGTTACTTCAATGTTACATACCACGGGGTATGCGATTGAAAAGACGCGCTGGATTAGGATCCAATTGTCGTAGGTGGGTGGGAACCATGACTCCGAAAGTACTTGGGTCGATTGAATTCTAGATGTCATGGTGCAGATCGACTACAGAAACAGGAAAACTGTGGCGATTTTTGGATGCCAAGAAGAATGCGTGAATAAAACACAATCTACAAAGTAATTGAATGACGACAACCAGATAGAAATCTCCTGATTCAATCAATCAATCAATCACTCAATCATAACAGTAATGTTACAACCGAATGGCTACACTAGGACGCGATGCAAGCACCCCGACTAGTGTTACTTACTCCAGATACACCAAAACCACCACGTCGAGATATTTTACGACCCTAACCCTATGCAAGCGCATCTGATATTCAAACAAGCGCCATTCTGTGGTTCACCGATCAAAGCTTTTGACCCACGGATCGCCACTGCCATATCCCGCAGCACCATGTGCCCATGACAGACTCATTCAGCCTCATAACTCAGTCAATAAAGCCTGTACTCAACTCACCGACTTAAAACCAGTCCTCGTGACTATTTAGCAAAACCGGTCGGTTGTCCCGACGTGAAGAGTTTTGTGGGGAAAAAAACGTACGATGATGAATTACCAAATGAGGTTAGCCCTGGTAAACACAACAAAGACAACGACGAACCACGCGAAAACGCAAAACTACCGAAAGCTCATGCGCGCATTCTAGAACGATTTTGTCGTGCCTTTTACTCACTTGATCATGCCATTTGCAAGGGACCCTAGAGAATATATTAGTGATAGTTGAATGCAATTGTGGATTTTGAGTGACGACCTTGTTTGATTTGCTTTGCTATACATTTCCGAATGAATCTCTCATGATAAGCTCAAGTTTTCTCATCGTTTTTTCCCGATAAATCGTCTGTGGGTTGTCTTCACGGCACATCTTTTTCCTCATGCCGTTACATTGGAAAACAAGAAACGAAGACAGAAATCTTCCGGCATTACCATAGCACAAGGTCTGATTGGCTCTATGACCACTCTCTTTACCGAGCGGAAGTATTAGTACCGGATAGCAGGATCACTGTCCCGGGCCAAGTTAGCGTCATTTTATGCATCTACGTTGTATTCACGTATTATCCCCGTGTAGCGTCACCGCCCCGTCACGGGGTCATAATCGTGTCATTTTCCCAAGCACTGAAAAGGCGTGGAATGAGAATCCTAAGGCATCGACTAAACTTGTCAAATCTAGAAATAAAGTCTCGAAAATGAGGAAAAAAAGGGACAACTGTGGTTCGTGCATCATGTTATCAGATTTCCGCTTCGGGTAATTTCCGTTGTGACCGTCTTTGGGCATAAAAGGCAACATCCCCTCAGACTTTTAGACTTGTATGCCTTAGATATTCACTGTCTTGGTCGTCTATCCTTTATCTATTCTTTTTGTTGTATCCATCGAATCGATCATCACAACCATGTCATATCTGACTCCCGCACAAGCCACCGTGGTGAAGTCCACAATCCCTCTTCTCAGAGCCCACGGTGAACGCATCACGACGATATTTTACCGCGACATGTTGATCGCTCATCCAGAGCTCAGCCCTATCTTCAACTCGGCTAATCAAGCTACTGGTCGTCAACCTAGGGCCCTTACTAGTCTCATTCTTGCTTTCGCTGAACATATCAACAGTATCTCTGATTTGTCTCCTGTAATGGAGAGAGTCTGCCAAAAACATGTGTCGTTGGATATCAAGCCCCAGGACTACGATATTGTTGGGACGTACTTGCTACGGGCATTCGCTGCTGTTCTGGGTCGGAATGTTTTCACACAAGATGTTGAGACGGCCTGGGCTGCCGCCTATGGTGTATTAGCCCGGATGTTATCGGGTCGCGAAGCCCAACTATATCGCAGCTTCGGTCCTTGGAAGGGCTTCCGCGACTTCAAGATCTCTCGCAAAGTTCAAGAGACTCGCAATTCAGACATCTTCTCTTTGTACCTCGTGCCCGCCGACGGTCAACTACCTCTCCCAACGTTTCTTCCCGGACAATACGTTTCTTTACAAATCCCTATCTCTGCCACCACTACACGTGCTGCCAGTGTTCAGACTCGACAATATTCCTTATCTGAGAGACCCCGGCCTGATTATTATCGCATCACACTCAAACGTGAGGTTGATCCAAGAACCGGTCCAGGTCTTGTAAGCAGTGAGATATGTGACCACTTGAACCCCGGTGACATTGTCAAACTGAGTCACCCTGCGGGAGAGTTCTTCCTCGATGTCGGCAACGACAACGTTGGCTCCACCATTCCTCTTGTTTTGATATCTGCGGGCATCGGTGTTTCCCCCATGCTCTCTATTCTCAACGCCACTCTTTCTCATATCCCACATGTACCTTCTTCTCGTGCTGCCTCAACCAAGTCATACCCCGAGCCGCCATCAAATCCGTTAATCACAGGCACTGCCGGTCCTGCCGCTACTCACGCATATCATTTGTCGGCTCCAACTTCTAGCAACGGCCCACGCACTCTTTCACGCCCTGAGAGTCCCACGAGTCAACATAGTGCTGCTAGCTCCGGCTCTACCAGTGTGACATCAGCTGGTGACACACCCGCCGGACGTAGTATTACCTGGATTCATGGCTCTCGTGGTGACTCGGCATTCGAAATCTACATTCGCAGTGTGTCACATTTACGTAGCAACTTCCAGCCAATCATTTTCAAGACTAATCCACCTCCTGGTGATGTTGCCGGCACAGATTACGACTACAAAGGGCGTGTTGACATGGGCGTTCTGAGCGACAGCGAGTTGCATATGGATCACGGTGGTACTGAGTACTACATCTGTGGACCTGAGGCATTCATGTTAGACATGAGAGATGTTTTGGTAAAAAGAGGCATCGATCAGACTCGAATCAAGTGTGAACTTTTTAATACTGGAGATTTGTTGGAGATGAGAAGACAAATATAAATAAAATAGAGATTGTTATGTTCAATGACGTCATGTGTACTAACATGGATCGGGTAAAGTGAGCTGATTAGAGATGAAACCTAAATGTTTTCCCAATTTGTTCTGTATGTGAGATGAGCGTGATCGAATGACGTGAATATATAACCTGCATTTTATCGAGACAAATCGAGAATTTGTCGGGTTTTAAAGTGATATTGTGTGCACTCATTCATTGTATACTTGGACTACTGTCAATGGTACACATAAATGGCCGTTCTTCCAGGTTTCTTCGAGTGTATGGCCACATCAGCTGTAGGGTTACAGAGGGTTATCTAATCAGTGTAACTTCCCAAAACACGTGGGAAGACAACGACTACAACATCCCCGTAGAATTTGGTGAAGACTGGGTATATTCCAGAGTATCCGGTATAAGTAAAAATAGTGTCTAGATGATAGTAGATCCATTTCGTTCATTTGGGTACGGCCCATCACCAGAAAGGTCGGTGAAATCTTCTTTCCGAGCTTCAACAGCAAAAGAGGCATGAATTGGAGTGGATGTGTTACGAACAAATAGAACGGTACACACGAGTCTTGCACGGAAGGCTCTGACGTCATAGATCTTAACAAAACAATCAAGTAGTCATTGAATTACGCAAGTCATGGTTATTAGTGAACACATGGTATACAAACTAAAACAAGCCGTGGCGTGGCAAGTGTTCTTTATTGTCATCCCTTTCATCTGCTTCGCACCGCGTGTAAATCCAAACCAAAAGTCACCGAGGTAAGATGATGCTGCCTTCATCCCGATCACTATAGCAAAGACTTTGCACCTGAGAGATCACTACTGAAATATTGCCTTCTCATAGTTTCTTCTGATGTTGGGATATTCTCATGGCTATTCACACTACCTTGGCAATGGAAAAGTCTTTGCATGTGGTCCTCTGGATAACGCTGGCCGCCTAAGTTTTGACTAGGAGCTCTTGTTTTGCTACCGATTGTGTTCCCACTGAGGCCATGTCACGCAAAAAAGATTAAGAACACCTGCTAATTCATGCTCACGCCTTTAGGTCCATACATTGCCCTGCCGTATAAACGAACACTCTGCCGCAAAAATGACCAATCCGGCCCTTGAAAAAGGGGGTTCTTCAAAGACCCCACCGGCCAATGTCATCTCCCCAGATGATCAAGTCGTACTATCGGCTCCCCGCAATATTTTGAGTGCCCTAGAGCATCCCACGCGGACTGGAGACCGAGTAGTATCCAGTTCAGCGACTCAGACCACAACAAGTGGCGCTGATATTGCAACAACTGTGGATGCCGCCACACTTGGCTCGCTTGTTTTCCCGGCAAAGGAGGCACCTAGATTCTCGGGACTTCTGACACCACAACCGCAAGAACAGCGTGTAGTACGAGATTCTGTTAAGCTTGAATCTATGAGGGCGCCAGCCTTGGCACAGACATTAAGAACCCCGCTTGCGCCTGTGACTCCACCTGTGCCTTCTCAAAGCTTGGCAGTCAACTTCGAAATCGACCGCGGACGAACCATTGACTACTTCACAGAGTCAAATGCTCAGCACGATCATGTCACAGAAGGGAATCTCTTTGCCGTGAACAATGTTGTCGCTGGTGGGCCTAACGAAAATCAGTCATTCTTTCACATTGTAAATGGTATGTTGATAGGGTAAAGTTCTAACATTGAATTTTGACTAACAGCTGGGCTATATTTAGACCTTGATGTTCCTACAAGACTAGAGGCAGCTACTGTACTAGAAGAAAGCATGAAAATGTATTCTTTAGGCTTCCTTTGGTGGATTGGTCGTGGTCTTCGAGACGGATACATTGTGGCGCCGACACAGTCTACAGATTTGAACCAGTGGTCACATGAGTCATATTTGATTTACAAATATCTCTTGGAGAGAGAAGATCTACTAGCAGAAATCAAGTTGGAGTGTTCTGTTTCTCGAGAAAGTTCAGTGGATGAAGAGGCTATATCTCGTGTGGATACATCTACCGCGCAAAACACCGCCCACGGGAATGATACATATACTGGAACAAAACTTTCAGAATACACACCACAGACAGTAGTGCCGCTTGAGCGACCATCGCTACCCCCTTCAAGTAGCTATGGTTCTGCTTCTAGGTTGCCCGATCTTCTTCCTACACGTCAGGATACACCTGGACCTTTGGGAATACATGACAAAGCGCCGTCGGATTTGATGGCTGCCGATAGCAGCCAGCTAGCAGATATACTGTGCAGCCCAAATACAACCATGGTGTCTAGTACCACAGAGACACGTGAAGCGATCGATGGGGCAGTCTATACAATCACTAACACTGTTCCAGCTGCCCCAAACGATCCAATAAATGGCCAATCGTTGGTGGCTACTGCGCCCAAACGACCCAGAACAAAAAGCTTTGATGTCAGTAGTGCTTTTCCATCTCCTAAGCGTGTTAATAAACAGAGCTCAACGAAAGCGGGTCATGTCTGCTCTGTATCCTGTATGCACCAAGCGAAACCGGAACTGTTAGGCTCTTCTCAGCTCAGTACAGACATGCTCGGGACAGACGGACGTCAAAAAACTGAATGTACTGCCGCAAGACTTCCGGCACTCAAACCTGAGTATTGTGGTCGTGATTTAGAGTTTCAAAAACGGAGACTTGTGAATAGGAGAGAGAATATCAAGACAGATGTCGCAGAAACCAAGGATTCTCAGTGATATGCCTCGCCAATTGAGTGTTCGAGGTAGAGTAACCGCGGATGTCGGTGATATCTTGAGGGAGAATAGTTTGTAAGATAAGTCGATAATTCTAAGATATGAATGAAACAACACAGACGGTATATATGATGTGAAGAAACAAGAACCGCAGTTTGAGCGGTAATTACTAGTTCACCGACAGCACCACCATAGGCCTAACCAGGATAAAAAAGATGTTTCCAAACATGGTATCAGGAAACTATCTGTCAATTATCAATCGGACAGCCAATCTCCTTCCACAATGTCAAAGACCTTCTCCTTGAAAGTCTCCATAGAATTGAACATTTGTGCAATTGCATCGACAGCTCTTCCGCCATTAGCACAAGCTAGAGCACGCCGACAGAAATCCTCGTGAGCCTAAACAAGGTTCTCCCACAGCGGCCCGAGTACCGCTGGCAAAGTCTGATCTCTTTCATAGTAGACAAAGATCAACTCAATAACTGTGCCCATGATGGAGAGAATAGCTTTGCTGCTGTCCATTACCGTGCGTGAATTCAGTGCGTCGGAGAATTGGGTCATACAGTGGACGGGTAGGCCGTCGTTAGGGTGCGCCCGGAGGAAGCGGTCGAGACATTTGAACCAGAAGTTGTGGGCAGCTTTGAGGCCGTTTGGGTAGTCATCTGGGTTGAAGATGTCCCATCTGGGAAAACTATGTGGATGTTAGATGCCAAGGTCCCAGAAGGTGTGTTGATAAACTGACGGATCTGTAGAGCGGGTTGCTGAACGACGCATTGTGGATCGGGACTCTGGTAGAAACGGTCCTTTGACGATGAACGCATGAAGACCTTGGGTGTGGTTAAATAGTCATGGGCTTTTTGTTTTATCTGATATTGCTAGACGAATTATCTTCCAATACAGTCCTCAGCACACATAGACAAGCCGATTTGTCGTAACATGGATAATCGTTTTTGTAGTACCTACGAAGCGTATCCTTTTAAACATAAGAATAGTAGGAGACTCATAACACTCAACTGAATCCTGAATATAGATGAGCTTCAGCCCGAGTTGGAAACAGATCGTTGCCCTGTGTACCACAGAATTTACGATTGATCTGTCAACCTACTATGACGCAGAGTATGACTCCGATAACACATTCCAGAGGAACCGTCCATGTTGTGCCAACATGTACGTGATATCGTTCGGGATCTTGCCCTGTAATGAGGTCATACACGGGTATCATGGGTCATCCTTATTCATGGTGTATCGGTACACTGGACTGGCTATAGTCTTGTGAAAGCACAATGAAAACAACCAATATGAGGAGATCTAGTTCAACAACGAAACATTTAATTTGATATCATGATGGTAGCTCTCGACGACACAGGAAAAAACTAGGTTTACATGAACCAAAAAAAACATCCTAAGCGATCGGCCAGTTCTCTTCGGTGACCAGGTCCAACTTTGCCTTAACAGACGCCATTCCCTTCTCCATAAACTCGGTAACAAGCTTCTGCTGATGTTCTGTGCATCTCCCATCTATCTGCTTCAACCATCCATCACTGGCGGCTTGAACATTAACCCACATCTCCAACAGCTCAGTAGCAAACTTCTTCTCGTAGATAAGGAAGAAGCTGAACATGTTCATGAGTGGGTCGCTAGCGCCCTGGACAGCGTCGATAGATGCTAGGACTGTGGGCTGATTCATGACATTTGCGAAAGCTCTGTCTTTCCATTCAAAACGTAGAGAGGCGGGGATTGCGCGCATAAACTTTTTAATGGCGACGAACCAAGCGTCGTGTGCTTCTTGCATGAATTCGTCGTAGGTGGTGGGATCGATAATGTTGGTCTCGGTGACGCTGGGAGGTTGTTAGATATCATGACAGAGATATAGTCGTATATGTACTTACTCAACGATAGTAGCGGAAGACATGATGAATGATATGAGTGGGTGTTATTAGTATTGTTTCTGTGTGGAGTGATTGTTTAATGATTGAGAGTCGAATAGAAAACACTTATGGGCGGGATTCGCTGCATTTTTATAGACTCCATTGGATGCATCACTCGATAACTGGAAGATCTAAGCACAGCATCAACGAAGCCAAATTCGACTCTGAAACTAGCGGTCAAGATACTCGAGCACAAAGGCACCAACAAGCCAACATCTTGACCTTTGAAGCAAAGCCACAACTCACAAAACACGACTTTCGAAATGAGTATCCAGACAAAGGAATCGTCGAATCTCCAAACAAACCCTTGTATTCATTGTTTGACGTTGAAAGATCGTTAGCGTGCTTAAGCTGTCAACTGTCACACAGAACCAACATGTTACCGAACTTGGAAATATCCAAGTGGGGGCCGTTCCCATTATGGAGGTATGGAGGTTCGTGCTCTCAAGAGACACCGGGGGTTATGTTGGGGTTACAAAGACTTGGTCGGCTGTTTTTATATCTTCATCAATATCCTTTGTACTCCTTTCAGATGACGTCACTACCAATGGCATTGTCTAACAGACTGAAAAGCTCGAGCGCGATAGAAAATGCCACACGGAAGCGACTACATTACATTAGATGTGCCAGAAGGATGGAGTTGTGTATGTCCAATATACCCGCATCGTAGTATATGCCGTCATTAGATCGAGTATGCTGAGCTCTTTATTGGACGAGACGTTGGCTAACAGCGAGCTGATCCAACCCCGCAATTGGGAAGTGAATCTGTCGTGCTAACGACACCCGCCTTTGTAGGCCAGCCATGTCGTGTAAGATTCTACACCTTTGAAGTTTTGAAATGCATGTTCCATCGGACCCAACACGAACTCACCACATCTGTGGCTGAGGGGACAAGAGTTCTCTATTCGCCACACTTTCTCACTTCAGTTTAGTTTATTCCAAGGCTCAACGGCGACACGCCTATCTGCCCGGTCTTTCTGGTCTTGTCTATTATCTCCCCCGTGCCGCATGCTTCAATCGTATATATTTAAGTGTCCCATTGGCGTCCATACGCATATCATTGGTTTAGTCTTACTCTTCAATACGATTTTGCTACTCCCTGGCTTAAATCGTTGTCTCATACACACGCAGCTGTGCCTGAGCCCATACCGATCCGGGCCTCCTGCTTAGAATTGCTGATGGTTAGGACTGGGGTTGTGTACAAAGGTTGTAACGTGATAGTGTTGGGGTGTCAAATTGGGTATAGAGACGTCCTGCATAGCGGAGTCACGTGACCAGTTCCTACACGGGATCTTCCATTATGGGAAGCAGGGATTATGTTACTAAGGTGTTACCCCGCTATTGCGGGGGACGGGAGACCAATATCTGGAGGATATTGGTCTCTCCATGTCTCCCTCTTCCTCTCTTCTTCACTTACTTGTCTGGATAGAGAACTGATCTAACAATATCTGAACTACAATATACAACTATCTTGACCTCCTTACAATAATCGGACAGTCACGACGATACTCACACTTTAGCACAGGGTCTACACACCCTTGGTTGTGGATACACGCTCATTATCCCTGTCGATGCATATATCGGGGTCTGGTACTCAGCCACTTGGTAGAGATGTATGATCCTGAGGGTCACGCCCATCATAGATTAGTCTTCCCTCTTCAACGTGAATATATTCATTATCGCCGTCTTACTAATAGCTTGTATCACGATCAAGCTATAACAACATGTTTCAAGGGGAACCAAGAGACAACCTACTCATCAATTCCAAAGCGTTAGAGATCTTTTCCATCGTTGAAACAAGACCGAAATGTTTGAAGTCATTACAAAAGATGCTAGTGATCATGGCTGTTTTGCGGTGTTATCCTTCAACGGGATTCGTGAGGTGAGAATGTTTGCATGCTAGGTGCGAAACGAATGGGACAAGCAACCGTTTACTAACTGACTTAGCGGTTCGGCGGCACTGTTCACAGAAAGGTTGAGGGTGACTCAAAAGAATCATGCGCAGAATACAATCGTCGAGTGATTGAAGAGTTGTCCATCAATCGTAGTTGGTGTGCATCTTGTGCTGAAATGATTATTAGTCTGATGGTTGTCAAAGGTTGTGCTGAATGTATTGATGACAAGGACAAGAAGGCCAACAGTAGCCATGCGCTTGAACGTGCTCTCGCTGAGCCAAGCTGGTGGTCATTCGAAGACCATGAAATCCAACAAGTACTCAACAGTCCAACTGTGGTTGGGCAGGATAGTCTTTCTCCGTGGCCAATGATCGTTCAGAAGAACGGCGGTGATGTATCAAAAAGACTTGGTTTGTCTTCGGATTGCCCGATATGCTTTGGTTTTGCAAAACAAATATTGTCCGGAATTTATTCAGCTGGTGATGAAAAAGTAAGATTACTACGTGTGACTACGAACAGGAGGTCAAAATGGAGGTTCGATGTGGACGGATGTAGAAATTCGTTGCTGCTAACAATTGCGGTTGAATGGGAGAGAGACTGGGAATGGAGGAAGGAGGCTCTGTCTGACAACACCTCAGTTACATCGAGGCTATTATCAATGGCCGACTTTAATGGACCAGACTTGGTACCTCATAGTCTCAACCGTTGCAACCAAATGTTCTTGAAACAACAGATACAGAGCCAGTTTGAGAAATACCCCAAAGTTAAACTCGAGCAAACGACAGGTGAGTAACCGTTACCAACCCGTACCAACCAAGTCTAACATAAGTTTATAGAGTACCCTCCATCCTTTCGTCTAATCGATGTCAATGAGAGATGCGTTGTTACGATCGGAAACAGACATGTCCAGTACTCTGCCATTAGTTACAGATGGGATCCCGCTGACAAGAATATGCTCACCAAGCAAACTATGTCTGAATTTACACGGCCCGGCTCTTTATCGCTAAAGACAATGTCCAAAACTCTATATGACTGCATGACGATGGCTCAGTTGCTGGGAATCTCATACATTTGGATTGACCGATACTGCATCACGCAGGGTGATGATGCGGAAAAGGCTGAGCAGATTCACGCCATGGGAGACATTTACGCCAACTCATATTTGACAATGATATGCGGTTTAACTCGTGATATACATTCTGGACTCCCGGGTTACACGCGAGACTTTGATGGAGGCCTGCAATGGCCAAGTGACGAATGTTGGGGCGCCTCTGACGAGACCCCATACATGGCGTACTCAGATTCAGCATGGAAAGGCCGAGGGTGGACTATGCAAGAGGAATACCTTTCTCCTCGTCGTCTTTACTTCACTGATTCATCTATTCTCTGGCATATAAACTGTCCAATGGTGTCATACCATCATGCAAATTTTGCTGTGCAGCCAGAGTGTCGTCCCGAGTGTGAAACAGTAAAATCCAGGCCAACCCGTCACCTGCTAGAAGAATACTCGACACGTGAACTCACCTTTTCTAGTGACAGGATCAACGCAATTGCCGGTCTTTTCAAAACTCGAGGTGTTGAACATGTGTTCGGAATTCCCACTCGCAATATGCAACGTGGTCTTTGCTGGCTTAGGTATTTGGACACCAAGCCCCCATTGCCTGACAATGAGTTCCCTACTTGGTCTTGGGCTCATCTGTTTTTAGACATAGTCTATCCACAGACTGGCAACATCAATGACCGGTTGAATTCTCCAATATTGCATCCCATGACTTCACCACGAAAGCGAATCCATTTAGCGAGGCAAATGGGGTTTCCCATTGCCGGTTTAGCTCAACTTTCGAGCCGCCAACTTCTCATTCGAGCTAGAACTCGGTCAATTCGACCTAATGATCAGATTACTTACGATGGCGTTGGATCCCACCAAATGCCCTCCGAGATCCTGGTATTTCAAATGGCCCGATGGACCCATTATGACAATACAAGATTCATCGGTTCTGTTGTGATTGAGCCTTTTGTTCCTCTAGAGGGTGTCATCGGCGGTAACGCCATCCACGCTCGACGTATAGGCTATGTTGAGATACCATTCGAAGGCACCTGCCACTTAGATCAACTCCCCAAGATCCGCCCATTGGCTATCCAGACGTTGACCAGATTAAAACGACAACGCATCGACAGAATCCCAGTTCAAAGGAAATCTCCGACTAAATTGACCTGGCGCTTGGCATCCGAACGTTCCCCAACTTGCTTGCGGCGTCAACAATCTATTTCGGAAGAGAACCCTATGGACCTGGCTACGACAGTGGCTCAAGTACTGCCAGCGGAATTCCCAAGGAAACATTGGTTTTTCAAGCGTATATATGGCCGTTTTATTCTACGTTTGCTCTCTTCGAAGCAGGTGGTATTCACAGGTGGAGTGACACCGGAACGTGAGCCCAAACGTAAGCTATCAAGTCAAGGCACCAACCGCCGTGTAGCCAACAAGAGAACACCAGTACTTCGGCCCTTTTTTGGCCATAGCACCATGAAAGACTACGGATCATATCAAACAGTTATTTTACATTGAGGTTTTATTTGGATGGGAGGGTACAGTGGGAGTTTTAGTCGAGTAAATAGAGTGGCCCTTCATTTCACTGAACTTATCTAGTGAGCCCGAAGATCCTCTGCCGGAACTCGGGTAATACCGGGGAATACTCAGTACCCAGATTCAAGTTTACGTTATTAACAGTAAAGCTGACAATGGTAGTCAGCGTACGTGCTCATTTCATGACATTAGAATCAATCTGCTTGTATTCAGACACCTTTCACTCGGCGCGTTGGGGATGTAACAATTGTGTCATACTGAAACTACATTGAAGATAGTTACAAGAGAGGCGTTAGACCAAAGCGAAGCTAACTACCAGACTAATGCAGAGTAAGCCAAGGAAGGGTATGGCGCAGAGTACTTCTTGTATGTGGTGAGGATATATGGACTATGTGCCGACATGTAGTCGTCAAGAGCAAGCGAAACCATTCACATCGAATTGAAATAATGGAGACCACCGAAGACAGTGTTACCGATCGCGAGGGTATATTGGATGTGCTGGCATGACTATAATACTAGTTCTAAGCAAGTTACCGAGGCACTCAGGTATGTAGGATCTAAGCTTGCATGAGCGTCACTTTATTACCAGTACTGGGGAACTGTCTGGAAGGAGTCCAGAGTCACTTTGATGCCCAACCCGGGCAAGGCTGCTCGATACTCGATGGATACTACTGCGTAGCGCCCGATATCGCTACTATCAACGACGAGGAAAGCCATGGAGAAGGCCGTAGATACTCGAGCAAAAGGGTGTCGGGAGTAAGAGAGTTGAGGCTCTTTCTAGAGACTGCCGGGAAGCATAAACGGATCGGCAATGGAGACGAGTGAGAAAGATGTGGAATGGTGTAGCATTTAGCATTAGAGCTCAATGGGTTTTTAAAGAAGCTTCGGACGGCTCTCTTTGCCTCTGTGAGTGTTCCACACACCACCATGCTTTGAGCGACAAGCGTGTATGTACACAGGCGAAATGCCAGTCAGTACATGCAATGATATTTAGCATTGGTGGTCTCTGGACCGCAAATAGATGAGATGTGCGGCGTTTTCAGTGGTGTATATCCGGGTTTTCACTCCCAGTATGCCATCTTTTGAGCACTTGTAACTTATTGGTATGTTGTGTATTTTCTTCGGTGTAGTTGTTCAACTGGACTGGGCGGTTTAGGCACTATGATAGAAGCAGTATTTTACAAAAACACTAAATGAATGTTCGTCCGTATATATGTATGTGTACTTGATATATCCGCCAGAAACTATTGATCGTCAAAAAAGGCTGTCACATACTCTAATAGCTACCTGACGATACCAGCGACAGTCATATCCTGGCTCTTGATTTCTATCATCGGGTGTCTCTGATACTCACAGTACTGTGCCTTATGGTCACTGGTGACACTGGCATCTAGCACATTACAGTCCACCCTCAACCACTAAAGATGTCAAGATCCCGGTAGTTTTCAATTTAAACAGTGATGCTTACTTCAATCTGCCAGAGTTATCCATCATGGGAGCTGTAGATTTCCTTGTTCGGACTATAAAACCCCAATATGTAATTGTGCTTAATACACAGGTATTCTAAATCAAAAGCATCACATGCAAATATTCAATAACATATTTACGAAAAACAAGTATGCTTGAATAATCCTTGTATTACTTTACACACAAAAAATAGAACCGAAAATTAACAAATCCAAAAAGAAACAAGCCTTACGAGGCCCTGATTGCCGAACCCGCGATTCCCCCATAAACCGGCTAAACAATTTACAGCAAGAGAACAGCAGCACCGGCAGCCAAAAGACCGTGAACAGCCATTCTATCCGCAGCAGCAGTAGCAATAGGGCTAGTTCCGTTGACAGCACCGGTAGCCTTGGCACCACCAGCAGAGGTACCCTTAGCAGCACCAGAGCTAGCGGCACTACCAGAACCACCAGCACCGGCAGCGGGAGCCAAACCAGACGTACCACCGGAGACCTTGGAGGGGACCTTGGCAGTGGCGACGGACGAGGCCAGAGACTGGTAGCCGGTGAGCGAGCGAGAAGCGTTGGCGGCAGTGTTTTCGTTGATGACCATGGACATACCACCCTGGCAATGCTTAGCCTGGGCACAGTACAGCCAGATGGGCTTGGTGTCGTTGACAGTGATGGAGTACACAGGGATTTCACCCTTGGCGAGCGAGGCATTAGCTGGGACGAAACCAGAGTGGAATCCAGTAGCACCAGTGGCGTCAGAAGGAACACAGGGTCCGTCAAAGGTAGACTGGGTGACGGTGTGGTTTCCAGCCATGAACTGGAACTGAACGACGGAACCGACAGGGGCGGTGATCTTATCGGGAGAGAACTTGAGGACAGTCTTGCCAGTTCCGTCCATACCGACGCGGACGGCAAAGGTCTGGATACCAGTGCCAGTGCTAGCAGCGGCGGTGGCGGTCTTGGTGGCGCTGGAGGATTCTAAAAGATGTTAGAGACATGTTGAAGTATTTTGATGTTAACAAGTCGGGAACTTACCAGTAGCAACGGCAACCGAGGCGGCGGCCAGAGCGGAAAGGATCATAGACTTGAACTGCATTTTGGCGGTTATATGTTTGTGAAGTGAAAAAAGATTAAATATAGAAAAGAAGTCGTGTCTTGAATAGAACCGCTTCCAAAGAAACTGCAATGATTTTGAAAATGTGAATGTGAATAAGAAAGGCGTCTAGCGCTGAGGGTCTAGCCCGAGAAATGAAGTTGAAGTTAATGGAATTGGTGACGACTGGCGTTACTGAAGAAGAAAGAAAGAGAGAACAAGTCAAACAACAGCGAATCGTCAAGTCTATATACCCAAATGACTCCCTGTTCTATCACCAGGTATCCCGCGTGCATCGTCTTGAAACACCAAGAGAGGCGCGGACCATGCTTTGGACGGACCAGGTCTTTTCCTTGGCCCCTGGGCCGCTTACAGCTACCAATGTTGCCGATGTGAACGGACGTTTCTAGGCGTTGTTTTTGGGAAATTTTGGATCGAGCTTGGGCTTTCTTTCAAACGTTAAATGTCGGCTAAAGGGGTGTAGAAGTGGAAGTAGATATATACAGATTTATTGTCTATTGTGTATACGGTTATCACAACCGGTCATATTGTGATACCGGATATACATGTTCTTGTTGCATGAATGTTAATACCGGTTGACACCCATAAGCACCAATAGATCGACACTCACCCAATCATCAATAAAGCGGCTGTTGCAAGATTCTAACTTGACACCTAAACAGCCACCTCCATAACCGCTTTCCTTTTTCACAGCCGCCATTATGTATCTCACATCCAGTGATATTCATGACTCTATCATGAGAATCGAATCCGAGACTATGTTAATCGTTTCATATGGTTCCTCCTTCTCGTTAGTCCCCGGTTACGCATAACCTTAAATCCATCTTTTTTGTTTCACATGGCGCCCTGTCTAAAAAAGTCCATTTTTTGTCTAAGGCGGCCCGGAATCTAGCCGTTTTATAACACCCAAGTCATCAAGTCATCTTGTAGATCAGATCCCTTCGTAGAATACGGAAAGTAGAACATTAACCGGATATCAACATAACCCACAGTAACCCTACCATTCAGACATATCTCAAACAACGCTGAAGCACAGATTCCCGGAATCATCAAAATCTCATCAAAACTGTACCAAAACTAAAAGTCCAACAACAATTGAGGCGCAAGTCTTTCCAGATCTTCGACCTATATCCAAAAATTAGTAATCATATAGTACAGTAGACATCTTTGAATACTAAACATACCTCGACATATCTTCCATCACGCTCGGCTTTAGCCCTCATTAGAGCCTCAGTAACAAATGTTTCCACAAATTTGCCCATTGCCCGGTTCGCGTCTTTGGTAATGCGAGTTCCCTCTTTTTCAAACATTTCATGAAGAATACGCGTCAAAAGTTGCTCGGGAATCTTTGCCGTAGTATCGTTTCCTTGATCATTTGGTGCCATTTTGATGATTTTGTACCTAGTTGAAGATGTGTAGTAAAGAAGAATAAAACATGTCAACGTCAACAATCACAAAACCTTCTAGAAAACTAGGCATCTTCACCCAAAAAGGAAAAACGTTTACAGGGGGTCGCGCTCTCTTCACAACAACAAACATACTCCAATACACACACACACACACAAAATATCTTCAAATAATGGTTGAAAATGCACTTCTTTTTGAATGAGTTTGTTATACACACAGACAAAAGCAGCACAAGCCGTTTTGGCATGTACACTCCGTCCAATCAACCAGTCACAACCACCACCAAACCTAGCAACCACCTACCAAACCAAAAAATGTCCCAAATCTACAACAAGCCCGCCAAAAATTATTAACAGCAAACTTAGTCATACAAAAGGTCCAGCCTAGCAGACTTCGCCAAGTCCTCCACACTCAACTCGACTATCCCGAGGGGCGAGACGCTTATTTGAAGGCCTTGCCGAAGAGGATGACCTGGAGCTGATCGTAGATCGACAGGACACCAGCACCGGCGACACCACGGAGAATGTTGGCACCAGCACCCTTGAACAGGGACTTGACACCCTCAGCAGCGATGATCTGCTTGGCAGCGTCGAACGAGGACTTGTACTTGACGGCCTCACCAGAGGTCATCATCATGCGACGACGGATGGTGTCAAGGGGGTAAGAGGCGATACCGGCAGCGGTGGTGACGGTCCAACCCAGGGCGAAGGAAGCCAGGAAGTTGTTGGCCAGAGGACCGACAAGGATAACGGGCTTGATAGAGTCGTAAAGACCGAAGTACAGACCACGGTAAACGACAATACCCAGGACGGAGGGCATGAAACCACGGTAGAGACCGGCAAGACCGTCAGAGGCCAGGGTCTTGCGGTAGACGTCGACCAGACCGTTGAACTGGCGCTCACCACCCTTCTTGGCGGACTTGGCGTCGTTGGCAAGACGGGTACGGGCGTAGTCCAGGGAGTAGACGAACAGCAGAGAAGTGGCACCAGCAGCACCACCGGAAGCCAGGTTACCGGCCATCCACCAGGCGTAACCGTCACGGTCCTTCTTGAAGCCGAACATCTTCTTGAACTTGTCACGGAAGGCGAAGTTCAGGGCCTGGGTGGGGAAGTAACGGATAACGTTGGCGGTGTTACCTCTCCACAGGGACATGACACCCTCATCAGCGGCAGTGCGCTTGAAGCAGTCGACAATGCCGGCGTACTTGCGGTCAAGACGACCCTGCTTGATCATCTCATCCTATACGTTTGAAGAACCATTGGTTAGTTGAATGTACTCCGGAGCCTGAAAACATTAAAACATACCTGGTTCTGGATCAGAAGCTTGACACGCTCAATGGGGGCGGCAGCAGTCTTGGAGACAGCGGCGGAGACACCACCCACTATTCAATTGGTTAGTACGTGTCCATTGGAGTTCGTGTTGCTTGTTGTAGTATAGGACACCGCAGCGATAAAGCGAACGCGTGTCTATGTGTGTTGTCGTTATCGATGGAATAGGTTAGACATACTGAGGAAGTCAGCCAGGAAAGGCTATAAGAAAAACATTGGTTAGCATGTTATCAAACTGAAGATATTGATGGAATTGATAACGCCCGTCCGTTATCAGGAGCCATGTTGTCAATATCGACAACTCGCCTATCGCGACTTGGGTGTCATCAACCCAATTGACACGCCGAAATATTTCAGCCAAGCTGGTTCGTCACCAAATATCCCATGTTTCCATTAATGCAATCGTCATGCAAACAATGGGGAGGCGAATAATTCAATTGGAACTGATCTTCGGATCGCGGGGCTGTCATCGTTTCCATCAGGGATAGCAGATAAACTTACGGGCATGCCCAGAACGGTTTGAGGCTTGTCAGACATTGTGACGGTTTTTGTGTGAAAAAAAGGTTTGAGGGGAGAGTGGTCAACGATAGAAAGTCGAACGTCCGACTGGAAGCTATAAAGGAAAAAAGAAAGGAGAGGAAAAGGAAGAAATAGAAAGGATGGGGAGAAAATCCTGCTAGAGGAGGAGGCTTTTTTCCACTCCGCAGTAGAGAGCTCTGAGCGATTCTTCCCGTTGTCAGGGATTGTCGGAAAGAGTGGGGCATTAGCCAATGAACGTCCACTACCTCTGTATCCTTCTATTTCAATTTTGCACTGAACTGCATCACTAAGGAGTCCTACTGGACCAAAGTGGATACCTGAGGCCACAAAACACGCTTTACAGCGTGTTATTTACCACTTTATAGAGCATTGGTCCTGAACTTCCGGTGTGGGCGGCAGCCTTGAAACGGGCCATGGACGCTAACTCAGTGCTGAAGCGGAACCAACGTGCCCCACTGATACCAAGACTAGCGCCTATAAGTTATTTTACGGCATCTTGGGCACTCATTACCCGATTCAATCCGAGCCCAATGAGATTCCTGTTTTGTAACTTGGCCATCCAGGTGACCCCACATCCACACAAAGGTGAAAACTCTTTTGAGTATTTCATCATGCGGCTCTCATTCAAGGTGGTGAGCGTGAGGCTGAGATGCACAAACTCATTACTGATCTCACGGCTTATTCTCAATTGAGTTTTACAATACTTTGTAAGATGGCCTTTTATAAAACATCAATAGCGTTCCCGTAGAAGATGTGTGCACCTTCGTGACCTGTCACGGATCCTTATCACTGAGCGTATTTTACATGTGATCCAACTGGGAACCGTCAACTAGGAATAGTGATACAGCCTACGACAACCTCGTCGATTGTGCCTGTGCAAACACCCACTTGGCATCCTGAATTACTGTTTGTGGATGACCGTCACGTGATCTGGCGATGATCCTGCCTTTTCTCTACCTAGGTCCAGGTGTTTAGGCTTGTAAGCATGCAGTCGTGTGTATGCGGGGTAGTAACCCTAACAATTAACATGACAAAAGGAGCCATCCATTGGTTTTTTATGCCGGATAACAGTCGCTATCTCGGCAATTAGATACTATTATACAGATAAATATACGACCGAATTTTACCATATCGCCCGTAAAAAGCTCAAGCTCTCAAGGCTCGGTAACATTGACCCCCGTCTCCTGACTCAATAGTTCGGTCAACGACGACCCGTCTCGGAGGTAAATCCAGTCGCCGCCATCGACGGACTCCACATAGTCGTACCGCTTTGGGCCACTTATGGGAGATGAGAGCCAAATTTGCTTGTTAGGGGGCTGCTTATTGATGACGTAAGTTCCAAGCTTCACCATAGAAATGGTGAGAACGCCGCTCTATATTCTTTGTTAGTGTTTCTTTTTGAGAGATCAGACCTGGCTTGAGCCGAGAGAATGGGGACAAGTTTACCGAGAACTCAACGTCGACATCTTCTCTTGTATCTTGAAGATCTTCATACTTTGTGCATACACGATCTAGATACTCGTCGGAAATGTCATGGTATTCGCCATCAGTCATGGCCTTGGCAACCAGACCGGAGGGTGCCGTGCCTATAGTGGTTGGTGGGGATTGTCGAACAGCGCATGTAGTTGAAATAAGCCGGCATGTGACGGGCGAATGGTGAGCTGTCAAGCGACATAAAGCCGGTGCCAAGTGACCAGACCGAGAAACAACAACGCGTGACGCCCGGAAGATGGAACGGGCTGCAGACATGACGACTAGTTACGAAAGACGTAGCTTTGAAATGTAGTGATTGATATTTTTGGATCAACCTTATTGCATGAGATGGAAGATCGGTAGGATTGAATTGATCATCTTCTCATTCGCGAGCATCTAATTCGTTAGTGTTATGATAAAATCATTGTGACACACTAACCCCAATGAACAAGGGTTTACAATGTAGGAGACGCCACATCAAGCCACATTTGTTATGCTGTGTCCGTAAGCCTTCATTGTCGAACATATCAAGTAGCCTACGCAACAAAGGCCACTAGGTGTCATATAAGACATTATTTTTGAGTCAATAAGAGAAAGCGAGTGGCTTTAAAACAGCCCCAATCAACCATGATCAACGCCTTTCTTGTTTTCAATGGCCAGGGTCAGCCTCGGCTCACCAAGTTTTACACACAGTTGGTAAGAGTGCATCTCATCTAACGACTCTTGAGTACAGTCAACTAATATATTAATAGGACACGAGCATTCAACAAAAACTGATATCAGAGATATTCTCACTTGTTTCTTCCCGTCCAGCAGGAAGCTGTAACTTTCTTCCCTTGCCGCCCTTACTTGCGCCATCATCCACTGAGGGGATGTCAGCTAATGACGTCCCATCAATCGTTACCTACCGGAACTATGCGACTTTGTACTTTATTGTGATCACCACAGCTACAGAGTCACCATTGGCGTTGATCGACTTGATTCAAGTTTACGTGGAGGTTCTTGACCGGCTATTTGAAAACGTATGTGAGCTGGATCTCATCTTTAACTTTGAGACATTACATGCTGCCTTGGCCGAGATGATTGTGGGAGGTGTGGTGGTGGAGACAAATCTAGACAGAATAGTTCAAGGTGTACGGGCTCTTGGTACTGTGGCAAAGAGACCGGTAAATGAGAAGGCCAATTCGGTGACAGCTATGGGTCGTGGGTTCGGGTGGCCGGGTAGGTAATGTATGCATTTACTGTTTTTAATGACGTTATGATGTTTCTAATAGAGTCTTATTCTTGTTGAGATCATGCTCGAGTGAAAAAACTACCGTGAAAAGGTTCGTATATTGTACAAATAAGTATCGGAGGCTGATTGTTCTCCTTCTGTTAGTGAGGCCACTATATCGTGGCCATTCTGTAGTAGTCAGGGGTATTCATGATTATGACCCTTCGACAGAGGTAGAAGCCCCTTCGCGGACTCTCTTGGCATCTGCTCTGTCTTTCCGGTCCTTGGCAATGACATGTATAACATCTTCGTGACGAACGTTCTTTTGATCTGGTTCCATATATCCCCAGAGATAACCGAAACGATGCTTAGCCTATGTGATTTGTTAGTTCACGATTTCTTCAACCCAGTTATAGTAGATGACCATACTTCAGTCATGAATCTGTGGCGTTCTCCATTCCACTCAAATTCTCCATAAGCAAGGACATAAGCAATGATAGCTATAGGTATTACATTAGTCTCGCTATTCCAATGTACACTTTGACTCTCGACCTACCTAAAGCAATAAAATATTGCCACAGTCGGGCCTTCTTGTCCATAGAATGGGCCTGGTGAGTTTGCATTATTCTCCTTTTCCACCTCTTCTCAAAGGAAAACTGTTTCTGTGGGCTCAGTTGAGTGAAATCTGGAGGCCATGCTTTTTTGGCAGGATATTCAGTAGTCAAACGTTGAAATTCCTCTCCAATCAAGGTGCGCTGTCTCAACGCTTCCCGTGATTTCTCCACCTCCAAAGCTTCGGCTGCGGCCGTTTCAGAGGCCCGGACAATAGCCCGGGTCCGTTGAACAATCGGCCGTGCTTTAGTGGACAACATGCTGTCGGGGTGTTCCGTCTTATAGATCTAGATCCGTCGCTTTAGTCTTGGTGGATGGGTTTGGAGACCTGTAGTTGGCTAGAGCACCGATACATAAAGTGGAGCCACCTTTTAAAAGACCCTAAGATCCGTTACAAAACCCTAATTCCAGAAATGCGACCAAGTTTGATGACTCAATGCAGGCACTTTAAAGTTGATAGTTGATAGACACAATGATGATGGATATATTGGGAAAAGTGACTAACAAGAAACATGCCATAGTAACATCTATGACGACTGACACCTAGTGAACCTTTGTATTGATCATCACCAAGAAACTCTACTATATAAACCAACAAAACCAGGTTTTAATTCACGTTTTTATTCAGCATCCTGCTCTTTAAATGGTTACAGGGATTATTTTACCCCACCAACTTTCGTTACTCACGACATAGGAATCTAAACTCTCTCGTCATTTTGATTTTGCTGCTACTAGGGAACATCAGCATTTTCAACTTGTTGAATCGAACGTTTCTCGAAAAGTCGACCAACTCGGAAAATCGCACAATGGCAGCTCCTACCAAGGCCATGGAAGGCCTCACAATCAACAAGACCAAGGAGTTGAAGGGTGTAAGCATTCCATCTTGTCTCTACAGAATAGCCAGCATCTAACCTGTTTCCTACTTTTTACGATACAGACCGAGAAGCGCGACAAACTTACAGCATGGGAGAAGAAGTGTCAGGAGAAGTGGGCCAACGAGAAGGTCTTCCAGCCTAATGCCCCTTCTATCGACGAGATTCCGCTTGATGCTATGAGCCCCGAGGAGCGTATGTATTTGGACGATGGCGTTGCGCCGAGAATCAGCATATATCAGGTTATGGAGCTGACGAGAGACAATAGTTCGCCAGAAGCACCCCAAGTTCTTTGGGTAAGTCTCATTTACTGTGTACAAACTTGGCACTGAAAACTATACTAACCCGTTGTCTATAGATGCATGGCCTACCCTTACATGTGCGTAACATCCGTTAATACTCGTCCAGAATCACCGTCGCCCACCGATACAGCATGTACTGATTACTACACATAGGAACGGTAACCTGCACGCCGGTCACGCCTTCTCTATCTCTAAGGTAGAGTTCACCGGTATGGTTGCTGCCATGCAGGGCAAGCGTGCCCTCACCCCTCTCGGTTTCCACGTCTCCGGTATGCCCATCAAGGCTTGCGCCGACAAGCTTGTCAACGAGATTCGCATGTTCGGCAAGGATTTCTCCGGCTACGACCCCGAAGCCGAAAGCGAGACGGTTGCTGCTCCCGCCGCGGCTCCCGTGAAGAAGGAGGATGTCACCAAGTTCAGCACCAAGAAGTCTAAGTCGGTCGCCAAGACTGCCAAGATGAAGTACCAGTTCCAAATCATGGCCGCCTCTGGTATCGCTAAGGAGGAGATTCACAAGTTCGCCGACGTCAACCACTGGCTTGAGTTCTTCCCCCCGATTGCCCAGCGCGATCTTACCGCCTTCGGCTCCCGTGCTGATTGGCGCCGCTCGTTCGTCACCACCACCGCCAACCCATACTACGACAGCATGATCAGATGGCAGATGACCCGTCTCAAGGAGCTCGGCAAGATCAAGTTCGGAAACCGTTACACCATTTACTCCATCAAGGATGGCCAGCCCTGCCTTGATCACGATCGCCAGAGCGGTGAGGGTATCAACGCCCAGGAGTACACTGCCCTGAAGATGAGCGTCGCTTCCTGGACGCCAGAGGCCGAGGCCGAACTTAAGGGCAAGCTGCCTGCTGATGCCAAGGTCTTCTTCGTTGCTGCTACCCTGCGTCCCGAGACCATGTACGGCCAGACCAACTGCTTCGTTGGCCCAGATATCAAGTATGGTGTGTTCAAGGCCTCGCCTACCGACTACTATGTAATCACTGAGCGTGCTGCCAAGAACATGGCCTTCCAGGGCCTGTTCGAGAAGCACGGCGAGGTTGTCAAGGTTGCCGACCTGCCCGGCCAGACTCTCATTGGTACTCTTCTGAATGCTCCTCTGGCCACTTACGGCCAGGTCTACGTTCTGCCCATGGCCAGCGTTAAGGAGGGTAAGGGTACCGGTGTTGTTACCTCGGTTCCTTCCGACTCCCCCGATGATTACATCAACGTTATGGACCTCAAGAAGAAGCCCGAGTTCTACGGTATCAAGGCTGAGTGGATTTCGGACAAGGAGATTGTCCCCGTCATCGAGACCCCCACTTATGGTAATGCCTGCGCCGAGACTCTCTGCAAGCAGCTCAAGATTTCTTCTCCCAAGGACACCGTCCAGCTGGAGAAGGCCAAGGAGCTTGCGTACAAGGCCGGTTTCTACAACGGTACCATGATCATTGGTGAGTTCAAGGGTGAAAAGGTCGAGGCTGCCAAGCCCAAGGTCCGCGAGGCCATGATTAAGAACGGCGATGCCTTTGCTTACGCCGAGCCTGAAGGCAAGGTTATGTCTCGTTCGGGTGACGAGTGCATTGTCGCTCTCATGGATCAGTGGTACCTTAACTACGGTGAGGACTCGTGGAAGGAGCAGGCTCTTGACTGGGTTGAGAACAAGGACGGTCAGGGTATCAACACTTACAGCTCTGAGGCTAAGAACCAGTTCCAGTCGGTTCTCGGCTGGCTTAACGCTTGGGCTGTCAGCCGTAGCTTCGGTCTGGGCTCTCGTCTGCCCTGGGATGACAGCCAACTGGTTGAGTCACTGTCTGACTCTACTATCTACATGGCGTACTACACTCTGGTTCCCTTCCTTCACAAGGACATCTTCGGTAAGGAGCCTACTGAGTACAACGTTAAGCCTGAGCAGATGACTTACGCTGTCTGGGACTACGTCTTCTGCCGCACTGAGTGGACCGATGCCATCGAGAAGGATTCGGGTATTGCTCGCAAGACTCTGGAGAGCATGCGCCGTTCATTCCAGTACTTCTACCCTCTTGACATGCGTGCTTCAGGTAAGGATTTGATTGGTAACCATTTGACCTTCTTCATCTACAACCACATTGCGCTGTTCCCTCAAGAGTATTGGCCCCGTGGTATTCGTGCCAACGGTCACTTGATGGTCAACTCTGAGAAGATGTCCAAGTCCACTGGTAACTTTATGACTCTCCACGACCTTGTTGGCAAGTATGGTGCGGATGCTTCTCGTATTGCGCTGGCTGATGCTGGTGATGGTATTGGTGATGCCAACTTCGAAGAGGATGTCGCCGACAACAACATTCTTCGCCTTTTCAACTGCCGTGAATGGTGTGAGGAGATTGTCAAGACCAAGGCCGAGAACGCTGCTGCTTTCCGTGATGGCGAGGAGTACTCCTTCTTTGACAAGCTCTTTGCCAACGACATCAACGCCATTGGCCGCGAGATCATTGCTCACTATGACGCCACTAACTACAAGCTGGCTCTCAAGTGCATCTATGACCTTTTCAATGCTCGCGATTTCTACCGTGAGGCGTGCATTTCAGGTGGTGTTTCCCTTCACATTGGACTCATCTTGCAGTGGATCCGCAACCTGGCTCTGCTGATGAACCCTCTTACTCCCCATTTCTCTGAGTTCCTTTGGCTCGAGATTCTTGGTGAGAAGGAGTCGATTCAGAAGCAGCTGTTCCCTGTTTTGGGTGAGGCTGATGCTGCTCTTACCACGCAGCGCGAGTACATCAAGAACATCTCTTCTGCTGTCAACTCTGCCGAGTCTGCTCAGTTGAAGAAGAAGGCTAAGGGCAAGGAGGTTTCTTTCGACCCCTCTAAGCCCAAGAAGCTGACTATCTATGTTTCTTCTTCTTTCCCTGAGTGGCAGACTAAGTACGTTAAGCTGCTCTCGGAGATGTGGAACCCTGAAACCAAGTCGGTTGACGAGAAGGCTCTCATGGGCCGTGTCGGCAAGATGGGTGAGATGAAGAAGGCTATGCCCTTTGTCCAGACTCTGAAGCGCCGTCTGCAGGCTGGTGAGGATGCGCTTAACCGGACTCTGCCCTTTGACGAGACTGTCGTGCTGAAGGAGACTGTTTCTGGACTGAAGAGAAGTGCGGCGCTGAAGGAGGTTGAGATTGTCAAGGTTGTTGAGGGTAAGGGTGTTCGTGCCAGCGACGGAGCTGCTGTTGAGGTTAAGATTGTGGCTGAGAGTGCGGTACCCGGTAACCCGACGTACTACTTTGAGAACGTTGAGGCGTAAGCTTGGGTAAGATGTATGTACATAGGAACAAAAGTTTGAAGCTGCAGATAGAAAATTTAGGTTGATATACAGACATTTTCAATGTGACATGTGAAGGATAAGTAGGGTTTGTAGCTGATAACGCAGGGAGCAAGGACCCTTGTTGATAAGTATCACGAAATTCTGCGCCACAATTGCATGTTCAGTGGCAATGCAACAAATTAGGATTTTTTCAGGAACAAACTACGGGTCCATGATAAGTCGTCATCAACGTAATTACGCGGCAGTGGTATCACGTATGTACATACATAGGTATTTCGATATGATGAAGTCGGCGACACAGGAGTGGTCGCACAAACTGTCGAGTATCCGACGTTAACGAGGACAATTACATGGTATAAAATCTCGTATATCTTCGTATAATAGACGTATATATAATAACGTCGTAAACAGACAGACAATCATAGGCGATAAACCCATCAATCGGTCAAAAATGCATTTTCATTTTCGGCCCCTGAACGTGCGTACATTACTTCACGGACCACGGCGTCTTTTCAAGTCCAACGGAAAAGGAACAAGGACGCCTTATTTTGAACGGACTCCGCTGGTGCCGGGCGAGGAAATTCTCCGATAAAGATATGCACTTTCTTAGTGGTTTAAGTCGCATTATACTGTTAGAAAGAAGCTTGGGGCATAGCCATGATGGGCGTGCACGTTGATTATATTCTATGAAAAGAAGAATCGATCAAGGTTCCTTGGAAAGTGATTCCGATTCGGAATGTGGGAGGACTTGTTCAATACATAACGAAACGAGGTAGCCGAGATGGAGACACGGAAGGATTTGGCTCTTTTATGGATTGCCGATTGAGAAAACGCAGGGTCTTCTTATTCATGGATGTAGAAAATAAGCACGTGACTGGGTTGAGTTGAATCGAGTCAGTCAGTCAGGTGTTTAAGATGATTCCAACGGATAGAAGGGTTGTTCCGCTGACATTGGTAGAGGGCTTCGGAAACCGGGCAATTCTTGTCTTAGATCCTTTTACTTTTGCTGACGCGAGTGGCGAGGTTGCGGGGAAAGGCATGTTGCCCGACTAACTAGCTTGTTTGGAGAGACCGGTCGGCAGCAGGTCAGACTGGGTTGATAGTTTTGATAGCTGCTTATTATGTTGATGTAGTCAGCTTTGTTAGAAAGTTGGTATGCTGATAAGCTAAGCCTTGGGTTTTGAACTTGATATAAGGGGTAACAGAATAAGTTGATGTCAAGAAGGAAAGTTGGCGCGTGACAGTTGAGATGTTATACAACATCAAGTGGGTGAGTAGAAGACTGTAGCCGTCACCAAATAAGGGCAAACCCTAACACTACCTAAACATTTCGGTATACAAAGTGAGGGTGTAAGTCTATAAATCAACACTTTTACCACAAGTAAATGCCAAAAACTCTTGACAAAACGGGACTTTTCCTCACCAATGATGATTTCATAAGGCTCCCGAAGCAATCAGGGGTTCCTAAGAACCATTGACACGGCAAACTACTAGATAGTGTCTGAGACAGTTAGCCACACTAAGTTTGCGTAATTGGGGAACGATGACATACATAAATAGTTGAAGAACTTTTTGGGGATTGGAGTTTTAGTTTTCTTGGCTTTTTATTCTTTTTTGTTCATCATTGCAGCATCTTTACATCTTTCAAACCACTATACTCGTCTTATACGGCTTTCATTCCCGGCCGAATCGATCAAGAACCCTTTTCAAAGCTTTACACCGCATTCTTAACCTATGCGACCTGCCGCATCAATTGTCCAAACACCAATAACGCCAAGACATACACCTAACTCTATAAAAACATAAACTCACTGTTTCGCACTTGCCGTCTTTTCCGATCCACGACGTCACTCCATTATCCTGGGTTTCTTATATTCGTCTTTAAATTCATCGAAATTCGATCTTTCATATATTTATCATGTCGGCTCTTAGTAGGTACGCTATTGAGCCAATCTGTAAGTATACTTCAACAGTCCTTCACCAAGAGTAGACATCGACTAACACCGGATGTTGGGTAATAGCAATTGTCTCTGGCTTCGTTGTAGGAAGCTTGATTAATCGTCGTCGAAACGACAGCCACTTTTATACACGTGCGGATTCTCAAGAGACGGGTCAAGCTGGTAATACTTCTAGTTTATGGTCTTTACCATATAACAATGAGAAATGTAGTGGTTTTAGAGATACCTTTTGGTTACTGCTTAGCAAGTTCTTCAACAAGTTTCCATTCTTAATTGAGATTTGGTACTGGAACTTGAGTTACTGGTATGATAGATGCTTCTTTTCTATCTATTTCGTCTACTAACAATTATTCCGTCTTATAGGGTATACCAACTGATGCGTGCCTACTCCGCTCGTATGATAGCCGGAAACCGTGAAATCTTCGAAAGAGCTCAAGGTCACGCTCTCCAAGTCCTCAACCTCGAGAAATCCTTAGGCATTGCCATCGAACAACCATTTCAAGCCTGGGTTCTTAAAAGTCACCCATGGTTAATGACCGTTCTCGGAAAGATCTACTACTCGCATATCGCTGTTGGCGTATACTTCCTCGTCTACACTTTTCGCTATCTACCTCCTCAGACATTCCAGCGCATTCGCCGAACCATAGCCACCAACAACTTCATCGCCTTTGTCGTCTTAACCTTTTGGAGATGCTACCCACCTCGTCTGCTGCCCGCTGAATACGGCTATCTTGATGTCCTTCACAGTGTAGCAGCTGGTGGCTCCACCGAGAATGTGTGGAATAACAACCGCTTTCAGCTCACCATTGCCGCTATGCCCTCGTTACATTTCGGGACATCCCTTTTTCTCGCTGTATGCATCTGCCGCTTTAGCCCGCACAAATTCATGCGCATTCTGGCTCCGCTGTGGCCTGCTGCTATGCTGGTGACCATTATCGCTACAGCTAATCATTTTATCTTTGATGCTTTGGTCGGAGCGTGCATCCCCGCTCTCGGGTGGCGTTGGAACTTTGTCCTTTTGAAGCTGTACCCGCTTCAGGAGAAACTCTTTGCGCCTATCACACGGAATTTGCCCAAGGCTGATTAAGGGGTCTGTCTGTACATATGTACCTTTGACCATGAGTATGGGCTGGTTTCTGTGTTTTTCTTATACATTTGTTTAAATGGCGTTTGTTCTTTTGATCCTTTTAGATGGTCTATATATCTAGCCTAACAGTTTTAGGCTCCTTTCTACTGTTATTGTTTTTCTTTCAATATTACTTTACTCCTCTGTTCTGCACTCTTTCCATGACCTCGTGATTTAGTCCGCGGAATTCCGTTGCGCCCGATTATTCCGATATTTGGTTCGACTTATTCATCCATGCCGCATCGTATCCCTGAGCTCGTGTGCTCGGATCCCTCATTCGGACTCGTTTTGCACTAAAGTCTTTGTCGTTTCATGGCAGTTAATTGACTCCTTAATCCATGAACCTTAAAGCTGAGCTTCCAAAATACGAATAAATTCGACCCATGTAATGTGGGTTAAACTGTTATTTATTTAGAAGCAGAGAAATACGATTGTGCCGATTGGTTGATGATATGGGCGATATTAGGGTTCGTGAACACGTCGGCAAACTCCCGACTTGTCAAGTGGTCAAGCTGCCAATGACCGTAAATTGGGTTAATCTGATGACATGTATACAGACAAACTAAATTTATTTGCTTGCCGTCACACACAATATATCGGTATATAGTAGGATCTTCTCGGCAGTTGTGTAATTGTAACCACTAGTTGTGTACACTTGTTGTGTACATCACATATTCGTCATGTGCACGTCGGTTGTAAAAGAAGAGGCCAAAAGGGTTGACCTGTGAAGCCAGTGAATATGACACACATAGTCATTCTTCCCAAAGACCTTTATATCCTATCGAGTACAGCCACCTTCACCGAGAAAGTATACCGGTGAACCTATGGACTCATGTCGTTGTAGCATTGAAGATGTATGATATATGTATTGCGTCTAATATGGGTATCATTGGCGTCAATCGAAGCCGGGTATATAAGAAGAGTTGAGACAAAAAAGAACGACTTTTAAATGTGGTGATGCAGCTAAACTCTTATGAGTCTAACTTGGGGAGATTCTCCTGTAAACTGTTAGCGATGGACATACAAACCCAATCAATCCTCCTAAAAAACATACCATATCATAGATAACACGAATCATCAGACTGCAACTTGGACAAACACCAATATCTTGTTCATCAATCAAATCAAGAAGAGAAATTTGGAAGCGGTCACCGCATGGACAAGGATAAAAATAAGTCTCAAGGTCTTCGTCATACTCCATGTCTTCGATCTCGATTTCGTCATAGACGACAATCTCATCATCATCGGCAGACATGGTGACTAAAAGAAAAATATAAATGTTGCCTCAAAGCAAAAGAAAGAATGTTGGATAACTTTGGCTCGTGACTGAAATATCGGTTACGTCAGTGAAGGGAACAAAATCAAATCCAGCGCCACAGCTTATCGGACGCCACAACCACTTTAGCTCACTGTGGCAACCCCGGAAGGATTTTGGTTATGTAAGCCGGCCATACAAAGAAAACCCCAATTTACCCCGGATTGCTGTCTGTGCAACCTCAAGCCCAAGTTATAGAAGGCGGGGTTTTGGAGCACCAGTGACGTAACCCTGATCACATGCTGATTAGTTGACCACAATAGGATAAGTTGGAGAAAGGCACTTTCTTGCGCAACTAGATAACAAAAGAAATAGCTATTTTGGTGGAATGGAGAGCAGCTGAACCGAGGAATGAATTTGTGAGCTTTGATTATTTGTAACAGTGACTTTTACATTTATAGTGACGATAGTACATTATACGATTGTTTTATTCGACAGACCAAAGTCTTGAATTCATAGTGCTGTCTATCTTTGTTGTGCGATATTAGTTTTGAAACTACCGGCACTCCACTTACGTCATGGCTGTGCAATCAAAGTTAACCTTCCCAAACGACCAGTTTGCCAGGCGTCTGATCTCCCAGATAACAACAAAATACCTGGCCAATCGCTCAAGAATATCCGCCGCAATATGGATCTCCCTCTTCCTAGCTCTTCTCAACCGTATCCGTCGAGCTATCGCGATACAACGACGTAGCGACCTTGCCGCAAAGGATAAACCTCAAGGCGCACTGGCACAACCGGCTGCGCCAGTAATACCAGGGAAACGCCCGCGGGTTGAACTTGATCGCGCGTTTTTCAGGTCCCTTTTGAGGCTGTTGCATATTGTTATTCCAGGATGGCGGAGTAAAGAGGCAAAGTTGCTTATCAGTCATTCGGTATTTTTGGTACTAAGAACTTTGATCTCACTCAAAGTAGCCGCAATGGATGGTGCAATTGTGAAAGCCTTGGTAAAGGGCAACGGAGGAGAGTTTATCCGGAAGATTATATGGTGGATGATAGTGGCCATTCCAGCAACCTTTACAAACTCTATGGTGAGTCTCACAGTGAACGACCAAACATACGGGCATTGTACTGACTCATGTATCGCATTAGCTATCATGGCATCAAGCAGAGCTTTCAATAAGATATCGCACGAGATTAACCCAACATATACACGACGTATATCTGAGCAACATGACCTTTTATGGGTTGACCGCTTTGGATGACCGAATAAAAAACCCAGATCAACTGATTGCCGTTGATGTCGCCAAATTCAGTAACAGTCTCTCAGAGCTTTATAGCAACCTGGCTAAGCCTATTTTTGACATGGTAAGTTATTTAGCATCTTTCAATCTACAAACCACTAACAAACTAGTCCATATACACATATTCACTATCGCGTTCAGTTGGATCAGAAGGCGTTCTAGTTATGGGATCTCTTGTTCAGCTGTCAGCCGCAGTCATGCGCTTACTTACCCCACCATTCGGGAAATACGTGGCTGATGAAGCCCGTCTTGAAGGCGACTTCCGTTTTTCCCATTCTCGTCTTATTGACCATGCCGAGGAGGTTGCATTATACGCAGGTCATGAGGTCGAAAAAGACAACTTAGACAAGGGATATTTCACCTTGATCAAACATGTAAACTACATCTTACGGAGACGACTTTACCATGGAGTCATGGAGGACTTTGTCGTCAAGTACTTTTGGGGAGCACTAGGACTCATGTTATGCAGTGTGCCTGTGTTCGTTAAGATCCCAGGGTTAGCTGCGGCAATTCCAGGCGGTGGCACTACAGGCGACCGGACCGAGTCATTCGTCACAAACAGACGAATGTTGTTATCTGCCAGTGATGCTTTTGGACGTATCATGTTCTCATACAGGGAAATTATGGAACTGGCAGGGTACACATCGCGAGTTTCTTCTTTGCTTGATGTCATGCGCGATGTTGTTGCTGGCCACTTTGACAAGAAGTTGGTGTCTTCCTCATCGGACTCCACAGAAGCAAACGCGGCTGTACTCAAAGGTCGTGGTGACGTGGTTGAATCGGAGAACATTGAGTTTGACGGGGTGCCAATCATTTCCCCGAACGGTGATGTTTTGGTCAAGTCTCTTTCATTCTCACTTGCCAGCGGTGATCATCTACTTGTAGTCGGACCGAATGGTTGTGGAAAATCATCTTTGTTCCGCATCCTAGGTGGACTGTGGCCTGTATATGGCGGAACAGTTCATAAGCCACCGTTTACTTCTATCTTTTACCTTCCCCAACGTCCATACTTGTCACGGGGAACTCTCCGTCAACAAATCGTGTACCCTGATAGTGTATCTATGATGGCAGTTAAGGGTGTTTCAGACGCCGATCTTAGACGCATTTTGAAGAAGCTTGATTTGGATCACCTAGTAGAGGCATATGAAGAGGGTCTTGATGCCGAAGCAGAGTGGCGAGAGGTCCTATCCGGTGGATTACAGCAACGTATCGCCATGGCTAGATTATTCTACCACTCACCGGCTTACGCCATTCTCGATGAATGCACATCTTCAGTGCCTTTAGACGTCGAAAAGTCCATGTATGAAGGTGCAAAGGCACTCAACATTACATTGTTAACAGTCTCGCATCGTCGGAGTCTTTGGAAGTACCATGAGAAGATTCTTCAGTTTGATGGCCAAGGCGGGTATGTATTTGCGGATTTGGACGCGGAGAAACGGATGCAGCTTGAGGATGAAAAGGAGACGCTGGAAGCAAAGTTGCGGAGGGTACCGGAGTTGGAGAGGCGTCTGGCGGAGTTGGAGGGTTCGGGGTAGTTAGGGTATGAATAACACATCTTTATACATATCTCTATACATATTTATTGCTTTGGTTCTATAAAACTCTGCTTCTGTAGTAGCTAACCGGTCCAATCCGGTTGAACGACCGAACCGGTGAGAATACGCAACATGTGAATAAGTCACAAAGGCTCAGAAGACGCCATCGTGGGAGTGAAAAACCGGATATACACCACGGAAAACCCTGCATATATCATATACTTGCAGTCCAAAGACCGCCAATGCAAAATATCATTGCATGTACTGACTGGCATTTCGCCTGTGTACATACACGCTTGTCGCTCGAAACCTGGTGGCATGTAGAACACTTACAAAAGCAAAGAGCACCATAGGGGAAAAGAAGGACTCGTGCTGCCTAAAGCATCATGAGCAAAATCAAAGAAAGAAGGAAAGAAATGTCGCAAGTTAAACCAAAGAAAGATGATATCGAAGAAAGAAGGGAATAAAGGAGCGAATGAAGGGAGTAGTGTGTGTGTAAAGCCAATATAAGGGGAAAAGATACAGAAAGAAAAGAAGAAGGGTGCTTGTTATGTCGTCGTGGGCTCTAATAGCTGCGATTGTTGTGAAGTTGTAAAAAAGTAATCCCTTGCGATGATTGAACGGATGTCTTGGAGCGTCATCTCTATACGTATGAACTACCGAGTTCAAGGGAGATTACACACTTTACCGGTTTTGTAACTTGTATGTTCATTAGACTAGATACCCTGAGCTCTTGAGTGAACACCCATTGGACTCTTCAAAGTTGAATGATTTCCACTCTAGATAGTGAGTTCGTAACGTACGTTCTATTATCGATTCTTCGTTATATCTACTGACAAGTGCTGCTCGGATCTTTATATGTACACCAAAATGACTAATCAATACACACACCATTTCATTGCTCTCTAGCCTCCTCCTGGGTACCCTGCCCACTATCTGGCCTCAGACTCTCCAAACTAGACATACTCGCCGGTCTAGCCGACTCATCACTCGAAAGCGTATCATCCTCCGTTCTGAACCTCCTAACCATCTCTCTAACATTCGAAGCAGGCGGTCTTTCCCTATTAACTCTCGGCGCCGAGTTGCCAGCTGAAACCCTCGATTCACTCTGTCTTCTAGGCGGTCGACTCGTTCGTGGTGTCTTGGGAGTAAGGAATTGCCTTGGCGGGAAAGGCGACGTAGCGGGGTTTGGCGAAGTTGGAGATGTTGACGTTGGAATTGGTGGGGCTGTGGGGAATGCAGACGTTGAGCGGAAAGAACTGGATGGTGCATGGGATGGCTTGGACTTTGATCGGGGCTTTCCGCGCTCTCGTTGTAAATCTAATGGGGCAGGCTTGGTTTTGGTACGGCCAGTTCGGCTTTTAACCTGGCTGGATGTCTCTTTACCATGTTGCGTGACTACACCGGCGCTATTCAAAATACTAGCCGACGTACCGGAAGAGATAGATCTACTACCGGGTGAACTAGACCCAGGCGATCCCCTTCTCTTCCTGTCATGTCTTGCCGGGCTTGAACTTCCCGTGCTAGATGTTGCAGGTGCGGAACCCGGTTGATCAGGGTCACTATCACTTCGCTGACTCCCTTTACCTCTTTCGGGGCTCTTGGACTTCTTGTCTTGATTCTTCTTCGGTAGCTTCTCCGATGTAGCTGCGGCTGCGGCGGCAGATTGTTCTGAGGCGTCAGCTCGGGCTTTGGCGCGGGCAGAAAGAAGGGTTGCCTTTGCGATGGCTTCTTGTTCAGCAGCGAACTGTGCTGGGGTCTTCTTGGGAGTTTCATGTGGTTGCTCTGTTGGTTGGGTCTGTCCTGCTTGTTGGGCTTTAGCTAAGCGTTCAGCTTCTTGCTTGGCCATGAGTTCCTTGAGCAGCTCCGGGTCTGGTGGAGGTGGTTTTTCGGTCTTCATTTCTCGCCGCCATAGTTCGACTTCGATGACGTCACCTTTAACTCCCTTTGCTTTAAGACCATCACCATCGTAGTCAAAGTATAACGCCCAAAATGGGCCTTCTTGAACAGCAACGAAGCCTTCCCAACCCATAAAGGTCATCCGGCGGTCTTGTCGTGTACAGTCCCACGGGCCAGTGAGATTCCCTTCCGAGTCTTTGCGGATACCAAACTTGACTTCATAGGTGTTAGCATCGATGAAGATCCAATTCATGATAGGGGCAGTATGTGTGATAGTGGAAACGAGCCCCGGGTACCGTGCCTCTGGATACGGCAGGTAGTATCCCGCAAACGGGTGTCCAAATGGTGTGTTATTTGATCTTCCTGTATCGATGTAGAGTTTATTCCCAGAAAGCACGACGCGTCGTCCCTCGAGCAAGGGGCTATGCTCTGATGACTTGGGAACATGGACAATGAGATTATTCTTGCGTGAACGATGTTCCTCACGACGGGCTTTTGCCTGGGCAGAACGGAATCCCTCGCCGGCGCCAAAAATGACACCAAAGCCGATGAGGGTGGATAAGACCATTGTCTATGAGTAGTAGTTTGGGTGAGTAGATGATAACCAAGACAAACAAACAGACGACGATACCGAGGTAGAGTCGAACCTACAAGCGTCGATTAGGTAAGCTTGCGGTTTCGGGATTTGAGTGTTTCGGAAGGTGGTGAGTGATGTTGTACACGGCGAAACACTCGGGAAGCTGAGGTGTTTGGATTCACTAGAATCGAAAGATGAAAATGACAGAACCTTTAGTTTTCGTCGAACGAAAAGTGAGACGTGCACCAGTCAACTGGTTTACGTCTTGGTGGTTAACCCCGTTTTCTGTAGCTCGGTCTAACATACATTCTACTGTACCGTTAACAGTTTCAATGTTTGTCAATATTTACCATCCATATACACCTATACATGCATTTTCAAGCCATTAAGATGGTGGCTTTGTCGCAGATTAACCACTACGGCCGGACCAACCAAAAATGGGCTGATCTGAGTCTCTGAAACATGGGTCTATTAATCTGCAGCACCTACCACGGCCGAACCCTCACCGTCGCACGGCCTTTGTAGTTCGCCATGAGCTCACTTTTGAACATCAACTGCCATTCTCATCTCCGCACTGAAGTTGCCAAACGTCGGAAGCCAAATGCCATGGTCGCGATTATCGCATGTTGCAATTGACCCCCGAAAACCCGTTGTTCCCGCTTTGGTGTGTCGCACAATATGCCGTGGAGCGTCAGCACGAAAACAGACGAAAATGAAAGACGTGGGCTGATTTTCAGGGCGGCAGCGGGTCCTTTGCCGGCTTTGTGGAGCCCGACTGGACGAGTCAAGTGCCTTTTTGGGGATGATGGATGGAAGCCTTGGAGACCATGGAGGTTCGGTATAATGGCCGTGCGTAGCCGCGTGAAGTTGCCGCTGTCTATACATCACGCCACTTTTGCAGAACGGGGTTGAGCTGGGCTGTCATTTTGAACCCGAGTGCGGGTGAAATGTGTAATCCGGGGCGGAAAATATTGGTTGATGTGTACCATATGTGGGCTTGATACGAATTTTGTGGTAGTAATGGGGGTGTAGATAGTCTCAAACTTGTTCCATTTCTCCGAAGATTAGATTTAAACCGTGGTTATCAACGGGAAGGAAGGAGTACTTCGGTAAGTCTAGGTTTAAAACAACACATGCAGACCTTAGATCATGAGGTTGAGATGTGGTCGTTGATAGGGTTATAACAAAGGAAACCCTAATACACGTGTCACTTGTAAATCAAAGATGCCCATTGTTTCCTATAGATCTACCCATATCAGGTAACTACCAATCGACTAAATCTGACCCACATTAATGTCAACCTCACTCTTTCCATATTAACATGTCATAGATGTTTGATATCAAACTCTCTCAACGTACCAGAATCTCGCATCATTCAAACAATCAAGACCCCCCACGACGGTTAGTTTCCGCTCAGATCCCCAATCCCCGTCCCAGCACCATGTACCTGTTCGTGTAAGTCCCAAACAGGAAACAAAACATACGATTCTACACTCTGGCAAAACCGTCCCTGCGTCTCACAATCTCTCTGCACAATCCCAGCACGAACTGCTCAGCGGCTCCTAACACATGGTGTCAAATAGAATCGTTCGATGCCGATGGCGCGGTGCTACTGTTAGCGAGTGAACGGTTGGAATCATGCCTTTGATGCTTTTGATGCGGTAGATTGTAGTGTTAGCTTTGTTTACTGTTTTGGAATGATGGGAGAGGCATATCACAGTTGGAATCCCGTGTCTTTGCGCGAAGTTTGGAACAAACTTCCTCCATGAGATTCATCACCATATACTTGGGATTTTTGTTTACGAGTACACCGCCGATATTGGCATCCATTTACGAACCCGACATCTACGACACGCCACCTTTTTCTTCCGATTCTTTTTACGGCGATTATCGGTTTCCCGCTGTTGTACATCATTTTACACAAAGCCTTGTGTTACAACTTTTGGACGACTGACTATTCTCAGTTTTCGTACCGAGGAAGCTACGTGTGCCTACTGTGTCGTTGTAGACGTCTAGCAACCCTAGCTTACCCGGCTCAAGCTGCGCTTAGGCCCGGAAACGCTTACAATCGTCTGGAACTCAGCTACGAACTAGGCTGACACACCCCTGGCCTAACCACGCGCGGTCAAACTACACAAGCTTGGGTTGTACACCGATCTACAAATCTCTATAAAACATGGCATCTTCCACCTCTTTACCGTCATTACCTCCTCTCTCTCCTCACCACGCACACAAACAACCTTCTTCTCCTACTTCAGATTTCTCTCCAGTTCGCATAAAACGAGCTTCAACTTTCAAACTCCCTTTACCTGTTAACCCAGCAAATCAACGTCGCTCTCGTAGCCAGACAAATCCTTCTCACACTCCAACACCTTCCGAAGTCGACTCCCGAGCCGACATCACCAAATTTCTACGCAACTCTTTGCTACTTGATCCCGAGACTCTTAATCTCGTGATCCCTGACCCTGAATCCGCAGCTACCGCATCTCCTCGCGAAGCTCAAACCCTTCAGTCGCTTCAAGCGTCTTTGATATCTCATCACCAACAACAACAACAATTCAAAATGTCCTCTCCCGCTAAGACCGCTGAGGCCACTATCCCCTATGGCCAGGCTTCTTTCCCTGTTGCCACCGGTAACCGCAACACCGTTCCCATGCCCGGTCTTTCCGGCCCTCCCAACAACGTTGTTGGTAAGTTTTCTTTCTTCCTTCTTCTGAGTCTAACAAACATGAATATATACTAACATAACTCCCCCTACAAAGGTAACCTCCTCAAGGGGCCTGTCGGTAACGATGGCAAGCTTCGGGATGCTGCCCTGATGGTTGGTGTCAAGCTCGACCTTGAGGCCGAGGTTCATCTCACTGCGCGCGTTCGTGGTGACATCCTTGTTGGTCTGTACTAGCAAGTTGTTGACGACGGGTCGGCACCAGGGACTTTGGGTGACATGGCAGAGTTTTTGGATAAGGAGATTGTGAACCCTGATATTGTTAAGACGTTGGTGGATGATGTGAAGCCTGAAGAAACTACTGGTGAACGGCCAAGATCGAGAGGTGCACGGAATACTGGAGGGGTGACGCGGCGATTGAGTGGTAAACGGGTTACTGGTGAGGTTAATGCTCTGGAAAGCAATGAGATGGTGTCTGCGCAAGCATCACCAGCTTTGAGCCCAAGGACACCGAAAAAGCCTTTCCCTAATCTGTCTCCATCTCCGTTACCGCCTACTCGCCCTGAAATGAAACCTGCACCTCTTTTTTCAAAGCAAGAACCTACAAAGCCTTCTTTGAAGTCTTCATCTATTACCCCATCTACGACTGACATAGTATCAAGTATTCCCTCTCTTCCTCCTCCTAGACCTGCTCCACCGACAAAACCGAAACCCTTAGCTGTCCCGGCTGACCCGCCGCGGGCTAACCCACGCCCTTCGGAGGAAAACAGGACCGAATCAAACATAATTAACCCCCAGAAGCCCCCTACATTTTTTAACACCCCTATCCGCCCTACTACTCCCCCCGCAACTACCATTAGAAAGGCGCCTATCCGGCCGATTACACCGACTACTGTCCCCGCTACTACCGCCACACCCGCGACTGCTGCAGCACCTGCACCTGTGCCTTCATCTCCAGCCTCAGTCAACTTTAATCTTCCTCCTTCGTCTCCCTCGTCTCCTACCGCGACATCGCCTAGTGCGCGCAAACGTGATAGCTGGAGTTCCCTACTTTCGACGGGCCCATCGATTAGGAAAGTCAGCAGAAACAAGAGCAAAAAGAAGTCTCGGAAAGGAACGGATGCTTCTGACGATGTCCCTGCTCCTCTTAAGTCACAGAAAGATAACCCTCGGCCAACGTCTTCATCAAATCAGCTACTTGGTGATGATGAGAGACCGGTATCTAGAACTGGCTCTGTTAAGTCTACAGCGAGTAAGGCGTCTACCATGGGACGCAAAAAGAGATTTGGATTGTTCTAAGATGATTTTGAAGGATTGGATAGTACAAGTAGTTTGTTGTTTTTGTCTTTGTTATTTCCTAGATTGTTTTTCTTTGGTTTATGGTTGGAATCGATGGACGGTTTGGATAATGGCTCTTTTTACTTATTGGCTGGCCCTAGAGTCTGCACCTAAATATTATGACATTTATTACCTACTTTTCGTTATCTATTCATGGCTCCCATAGGTATTCCTGGTCAACGTTACCAGGTGCAACAGCACGAAGAGCGTGACCGTAGTCTCCAGCATTAGGTGTACGCATAAGAGTGTGAATGTGGAACTTGGCAGGTTCCTTGTTAGTCAAGAAGACACCAGAGTGGTGATCAAACTCAACAATGATAACAGGACTTTGAATGCGGAAGTAGAAAGGATCTTCATCAGCAAACCCACCAATCCAGCAGAAGTAAGTCTCAGACCACCATTCACGGCAAGCCTTCATCTTCATCTCACGAGCAGTTTGAGGAAGGTAAAGAAGGTACTGCTCCAAGATCTTCTCAATAAGCTGAATCTGGTTGGCAGTCATGTCAGAGACGAGAATACCCTCGTACGGGACAATCCGGTTATCACGGTAAGCACCGCACAAGTGACGTTGATCATCGTGGTTCCAGCGGCCGCGGGGCATGGCAGGATCGTGCATTTCCTTGTAGATCTGCGCGGTGGCTTGTTGAGCAGCCGGGAGACTCTGCATAAGACGGAGACCAAGGACTTCTTCGTTGTGCAAGATACGGGTACCCTTGTACGGGCCATCATCAATAATGTTAGGTTCAGCACCGGTAAACCAAGGGCTAAGAACCATCTGAGGACCACGGAATAGAACGTTCAAGCAAAGGTGATGACCATAGAACGACAGACCCCAAGGCGCGGTAGTCGAAGGAGTTCCGTAGAAAGCGAGGTTGTATGACCACTCGTTGCAGATAGAAGGAGCCTCAACAAGTTCTCCCAGGAACCCATTGATACGCATAGCGCCAATAGCCTTCTCATAACCCTCAGGAGACAAGAAAGAGGCTAAAACGGCAAGAGCAGACTCACGTAGTTCAGGCTCAAGTTCTTCAAGACGGATACCGGTATCAGAGAGTAAGAACTCGGGGTTCGACCAGGTGCGCCACTTGGGAGAATCCAAATGGTCAGGCACCAAAGGTTTACCAGCAGCCTTCAGACCCTCGAGGAAAACCTCAGTCGCAGTAACAATCTTCTCAATCGGAATACCTTCATCCTGAATAGGGAAGAGACCAGGACGGATGTTCCCTGAGTTACACAAGGTCAGCCCGTACCCTTGACCCTAATTAAAAGATCTATCACAGGTCACATGTGACGAGAACATGAACTGGCATACATACCGTCGTTGGTGACACCCTTGAATGGCTCGGTATGCAGCTTCAGCCAATGTGTGTAAAGACCATGCAGCCACGGGGGCTGAGCAGACTCCTTAAAAGCAGTGGCATACTCATAGGGGTCTTGGCTGCGCATGGTGGTGAAGCGAGGACTGGTGAGATCGGGAAGGTGTGCGCGGTAGGCGGCGTTTCCCGTCTCAGAGCCGGAGGTGGTGGCGGGTGGAGCCATGATCTTGATCGGTAACCGGGTTTCGGGGAGTTGCTGGGGTTGCTATGTTTCCGCAAGTCAACGGGACTGATGTAACCGGATTGACCTGCCAGTCATAACTTTGACACCTTAGCGTCTCTCACAGGAAACCCTAAAAACCGAGATCTTCAGGGACAAGGGTTTCTTTCTGTTCTTTCTTCTTCCTCCTAGCCGACATCGGGCCTAGACCTACCGGCCCCCTTCATTTTCAACGTCGATGCAACTGATTGATAAGTAACTCGCTATTCCCATCTCAGCCCAGTTTTTATGTGTGCATGGGCAATATAGGATTTTGATTTGTAAGAAGAACTCCACTTTTGCCGCCTGGAATATTATGATGACGGTGGGCGGCTCAAGGGAGTCTAAATGATCTGATAACAAAAGAAATCACAGTCAAAATCACAATTCCAAGGTGTGGCTGATGTGGCGCTAACGTATCGGATTACTCGGGTTGGGGTATATAAATGTGGCGTTGGTGGCGGCTGACAGTAAAAATGGTAGTAGCGCGGCAGAATAGGAAGGTGGCGCTGAAAAGAAAAATGGTTCGTGGGATTTGCGTGGTTGGTGTTAGTTTCGGTGCATCTAGAAAGTAAGAGCGAGTCATTTGGCATTTTATCGCCACTGTCTGTGTATGCCATGGGATCTTGACGTTGAGATTAGCCGTTAATGTTTTAGATTCAGCTTCAGCCTTGTGACCATTGTTTCTTTCGGGGTATCGCGAGATAGTTGACTGTATCCTTCATCCTCTTTATAAGTCTTTGAAACTATCTTTCTAGATTTACTCTTACGCTACTTCAAAAGTGGGGTGAAGGACGAAGCCATGCACGCACATGGACGACCGGCTAGGATCCCTTTTCTTCTTTTGGCCTGGATTTAGTTGAAAACAAGGGAGTGACAAGAAGAAGCAGCTTATATGTTTGTGAGTTCGTCCGTTTTCCTACTTGACATACACACATAATGTTTATACTGAGAGCTGCTCACTGACTTTGCTTGTCCAACCGGCAGCTTTCCCGCTTAACTTGCTAGCATTGACCATCGCTCAAATTTGGTCGCGTGATAAAAAAAAAACTACGACCTTACACTTCGCAAACTGTAATAATACCCCACTATGCCGGATAATCATCCTCTCGATCACGCATCTCCCGGATCGCCCAATTCAGACCATTCACCCGAACATTCCGGCGCCGACGGCCCCTCACATACCGATGAATCCCGGCCGCGTAAACGCCAACGAGTCCGTTTAAGTTGCCTTGAATGTCGTCGTCGCAAACTCTCCTGTGACCGCGGGTTCCCATGTCTTCGCTGTACTAAATCCGGTACACCAGAGCGTTGCCAGTATGAAGGACAGGACGGAACCCTGGTTGATGCGGCAGTTGTTGCGACGGGATCACCAGTTCTAGGAAGAATCGGTGGATTAGGACTGGCACATGGACTTGGTGGACATGGACTGGCGAGACCTTCGATGGCTGAGCCAGAATTATCGGCGAGAGATGGACCACGCGATCTTGATCGGATTCGGAAAATGGAATATGAGATTGCGGCGCTAAAGACCCAGTTGGCACGACAGTCCGGGAGCTCTGGCCACGATGGTTCTATCGGTCCAGCAAGTACACCTGGAACCCATAGAGATGTGGCCGATACACCAGGTGGCCCAGCAGAAGATCGCCATGCACAAGCGCAAAAGCGCGAACAGTCGGACGAACAGCAAAAATTGATGGAGATGAACGGTACAGATGGACTGGTGAACAAGGAGTTGCGATTCTTCCGCGGTAAAGAGTTTCGCACGAGATACTTTGGACCGGCGAATGCCACAATGGCTTTTTCTGAGGTGAGTTTATAAGCTATCATGTTTGTATGGTCAAAGACGACTAACACCTACCAGCTCAACGGTCTCTGTCCGTTCATGAAAGAAACAGCCGAAGAGTGGCTTAAACCCGCCCGTCTCCAAGAGCGCAAAGACAAGCGCAAACGTCAAGACTACCAAGATGTTAAATTTGCCATGCCCGACAGCCATCTCGAGTCTCTTCTTCCTACGCGCCTAGAATGCGATACTCTAGTAACCTGTTATCTGGACCAGTTTGAACAGTTACATCGGATTGTTCATATTCCAACCTTCATCCGTGATTATACCGTCTTCTGGGATGGAACATCCCATCGACCTGCAGCTATGACGGCGCTAGTTCTGGCTATGTTGGCTGTTAGTAGCAGTCTTGACACCCAGACACCAGTGCGTTTCATTGGCGTTGTGTCGACAGCGAGACATGGTGCGGGAAAATGGATTGAAGCTGTTGAGAGATGGCATGGTGAGCAAAGTTATAAGCATAGAAGACTGATACATTATCAGATCTCGTGTATGTTATATCTTGGCAAGCGCATTAATACTATCAAGAAGAAGAGATTCTGGACAGGTAGTGGGTCTTTGATTCAGGAGGGCATTGCTGTTGGGCTTCATAGAGATCCGGCATCTATGAGTAACCGGATTTCACCGTTTAATCAAGAGATGCGTCGAAGAATCTGGGCTACGATTCAAGAGTTTGATATGCAGTCCTCCTTGGATTATGGCCTACCAACTCTACTCAGCCAAGTACATTGCGATGTGGCTGCTCCAGCCAACTTGGATGATAGCCAGTTCAACGAAGATTCAACCTCGTTACCACCAAGTCGACCCGTCAAGGAATACACCTATTCTAGCTATCAACATCTAGCTCGACAGAGTCTACCTCTTCGTTTGGAACTGTCCCGGATTCTCTCTGGACCACCTGGAGAAACAGAATATGACATGGTAATCCGGTACACCAACGATCTCACTCATGAGATTGACGTTCTACCTTCGTGGGATACTGTCGCTACTGAGGAACAATCTAAAAAGCCTCTTCTGGCATACACACTTTTACACATTCAGCTTCGACAATACCTCCTCCCTCTTCACCAGCCTTATCTCAAACTCCGCAAAGCCAACTCTAAATACCAATACTCGGAAATAGTCTACTACAACGCCGCCCGAGATATGATTCTTCTTCACGAAAAGCTCTATGAACAGGGTATCCGAACCCTCAACTTCCTCCGCGAAGACGCTCTCACCATGACCATATCCCTCTGTAGCGTCACCATGTTACAACCACGTGGCTCTACAAATATGATCATGATCAATGCTCAACACACTATCAAACTTCTCCAACAATGCATCGAGATGAAACGCGACCGTCTTCTCCGCTGCGGAAACAACGAACCATGGGGTTTCTGCATAATGTGTTCCGCTCTTGGCCTCCTCTATTCCCATCTAGGTCTCAAATCTCCCGAACAAGCCAAACAATGGGCCTCGGAACAATTCATGGACCTACACTACAAAATGCTCTCCAACCAAGCTCCAGCTCCACCAGAGCCCGGCGCACCCGCTCATCTTCAACACACCCTCCCTCGTGTCGCTCCGGGTGCCGATCTCCAGGTAAGTCCCGACGGGTCCTACGACGGGCCCTTCAATGACGCCTGCGGGTTATTCCCACCGTTTGGCAGTGGTGAGAACCCCGACTTACCAGAGTCTCTTTGCACCCCCTATAGTCTCTTCCATATGCCCTCAACATGGACATGAGTTCGTCCGCTGCTGCCGCCATCATCGCCCAAACATGGCCGCCCTCCGCCCTCGGCATTCGTGCCCCGGCTTCCATACCACCTGTGGTATCAGGACCGGAAGCTGACGAGGAAGGAAACGAGGTATGCAATACTTTTCCTTTTATATCCGGGGACCATAAAGATGAAGAGGAAAAGCTCATCCCTGGCGCTATAACCGTAGTAGTCAGTCATGACTCACCGGCGTCACCTCCGCCGCCAGTGTCGACGCTTTCCTCAACTTTATCTCTTCCAGATCCTTTATTCTCACCTGTGCTTGACAAGGTTGAGTTGCAAACGAGAGTCCCTAGGCCAGGTGTCACACCTTTGCCGCAGAATGCTTTACTAAGACCGCATTTATCTTCCCTTCTCCAGGCCACGGGTTATACTTCGGACTTTAGTCTTGAGTTATTAGGGTTGAATTTTAACGAAATTTGGGGTGATAGTTGGGGTGGCATACATGGTCCGTAGATTTTTGTTAATTTTGGCGTTTTTGATATCCATTTCATTGTATTTTCATTCTTGATAGAACATATCTCTTTGTGTAACTTTTTTGTGACACTTTCCATTACATAACATTGCAACATCACACTTCCTACAAAAGCAACTACCATGAATTTTGAAAGACTTCAGATCAAATGTTTGATTATTCTATTACAGGTATTTCATGCTAAACACAAATTCGCTATTGCTAAATTTCTTTACCAGTGAGTCTACGAAGGTGGGAAAGTACATCATTAACCATGCCCATAGAATCGATAGGGACGTGGGCTAACCCAATCTCATCAGCAACTTCCTTTTGCAAGGACTCAGCTGTTGATCTTGTCATGCGCTTAGATGGCTTGATAACAGGAGCAGTGTAGGGCTTGTCTTGAGACTCCCGAGAAGGCTGAACAACATGCACGTTCGCGGTGTCAGCACTTGGTTCTGCTACAGCCTTAGCTGACTTTCCAGTGATTGGTGAAGGGGCAGGCTTGACCTTGGGTGCCATGACAGTCTTCACCAGATTCTGGCTAGCAGGTGTAGCTGTAGGTGCGGGTGCAGGTGCGACGTTCTTTGGAGCAACCTTTTCTAGGGCACTAACATTCGGCAGATTCTGGAGGAAAGGCGTAGTGTCAAGTACAACAGAAGGCCCAGCACTCTTCGCCACCTTTCCGATAACAGGTGGCGGAATTGGGGTAGTGGAAAGTCTAACTGGTGGCACTGCCGATGGATCCATTGGTGATGACACAGGAGCGACATTTGGGGCAGGTGGCTTAGGACTCGAGAGATACTTAATCGGTACAGGTACAGGAGTCTGACGAGCAGGCACCTGTGGCTTCTGGGTCCACGGCCGCCAGTGTTCTTTAACTGGACGCTGAATAGGCACCGTAGTGTGCATCGGTGGCAAAATGGCCGAGGGAGGTGCAGGTTTAGCTGCCGGAGGTTGTAAGGTGCTAAGCCCCACTTGTCGGGGTGGTGGCGCAGGATTGAATTGGCCCATTGGCGGCAAGACTCTGTTTAGTGGTAACGCCTGTGGAGCCTGATGCACTGGTCTAGCCTCAGAAGAAACTAGTGGCCGAGGAGCATTCTGTCTGGGAACATATTGAAGGAACTGGGGGGGAGGCGCAGGCGGATACACCGGAACAGGCAATGGTTGTGGTGGACCAGTACGCATACGTGATTGGGGATAATGAATGAACGTGGCTTGCGGTGGTTGACGTTGTGGTGGTGATTGGTGCTGCGGTGGGTAGTACTGAATTGGCTGTACCGACCGGTTTGGTTTTGGTTGTTGCAGGTACTGCGGTGCAGGTGGTTGAATCTGTACAGGTGGAGGTGGGTAATGTGGCAACGGCAGTGACTGGGGAGCCTGAATGTACTGTCGTGGTTGCATCTGGGGAACTGGGAGACTCGTAGGCCCTCGCATTGTCAAAGGGATGGGGGCTGTCTTCTTGTCCTGTTGTCTGCGTGCAGATGACGTGGCATGGACTCTGGACATAAAGTCAGCAGCCGGGTCTGCCACCCGTTTCTCTGGATCGGCAGTGTATGCAGCACGTTTTTCTGTCGAATACGCAGGCAACATAATCCATGGGCCTGATCCAGGGCGAGCAAGATCGACCTGTTGCTGATCGGGATTGGAGAGGTTGTGGTAAACATTGAACTCGGCCCAGGTATATCCGTCAACAAAAGGTTCGTCCTTGCGCGGTGCGACACCTTCGCCGGGGATAGAAAATAGACCAGATCGGTTTTTCTTGGCCCGTGGCATGGACTTCGCAGTAGCTGAGGCTTTCGGCAGGTGATAATCAGAAGCAGGTGGCACAACAAGCCACTTCCACTGGACTTCGATAGTTTCACGAGATGGCAACGTCTCTAGTACCAGCATTTCCTCATCCAGTCGGTTCTCGACCACAACACCAGCCCATACATCCTTGGTATTAAGCTGAATCTGACAGAAATCGCCCCCCTTTAACGAACGACCTAGTCTGTCACCACGGCCGCTGCGCTCAAGAGCGTACCCTGTGACTTGCCGATCACGGCGGACACGATGGAAGCGGCACGAAAGCTGCACCGTGTCCTCTGCATATTCAGTTCCATCTGAACCAAATACAGGTACCAAGGCCTCTTCAACAAAAGCACCTGAAGCAGCCGCACATGTGGCATGATAAACACGACTACAGCCTTGTTGTGAACAGCCTATGCAAGCACCACGTTTCGAGTGACAGAATAGACACTTCAACTCGTGGCCGTTGGTTAGAGCCTCTTCAATGCCGCCCACAACGTCCACCGAGTCGTCGTCCGAATCAACATCGAAGAAGGTCTCGCGAACGTACCGAGCACACATGCGGTGAACGGCTCTACCGTCAGTCGTCTTAAGAACCGGTAGTGATGGGATATCATTGGGGCACAAACAGCAAACAGGCTCGATGCGAGACTTCTTGGCCTTGGTTTGTTTGACGATGCGCACTTTCTTACTTGGCACAGCACCGTCAGCATCACCTTCAGTGGCAGTTTGTCGCTTTCGTTTGGTGTTGTTCTTTTTCCGGCTGCTAACGTCGGTGTTGATAACGCTTGTACTTGAATCTGGTGGTGACGGAATGCCGTTCATTGTGTCATCATTCCCGTCTTCCTCATCTTCGTCAATTTCTACCTCAACGTACTCAAACTCGTCTTCAGAAGATTCACCTCGCATTTTACGCTCAATCTCGTAAACGTCAACCCAAACACTGTCCTGTGCTTCTGGACACTCGCATCGCTTGGCAATCTTGCCCATGGGTAACCAGGTATCAAGCGCAAAGTTGACCGCCTCAGCACAGTTGTAGCCAAGGTTGTAACCAGAATGATATCCATAAGGATAGGTAACAACAAACTCTCCTGGATATGAAAGCACTTTGTTGACGGTAATGTTGAAATGACTCTTGAGGTGCTGGGGCGAAATCAAGAACCCCTTGTGTCGAAGAAACTGGTCACACGCTTTGGCTTCTTGTGGCCATATCGTGCGCATAGCAGCCTCAAACCTCCGCGCATCGCACTGTGAAATCGAATACCATTGTTTGGGCGCACCAAAATGGAGGTAATTGATGCTGTACAAGTCGACATCTTCCAAATGCCAAGCAAAGGTTGCCTTCCACATTCCAAGGTAGAGGTAAGCAGTATTCACACCCGGTACCTTGGTCCCCAAGACATCCAACAGATTTGGCAACTTGTTTAGATTCCATTGATCCACGGACTCATCAAACAAAGTGCCCATGAGATCAGCGCCGTATAGTGGTGATGCGTATGTCAATGTCTTCCAATATATACGCTCCAACTCAGCGCAGCGTTCGGCAGTGAACTCGGAAACGTCCATGTGGTAATCAAAGTCACGGAAAGCTTCGTCCTCGATCTTAGCGGAGGGTTCCCGTCGACTGTGCTTCCTCCGGGCAGAAACAGACTGTGGCTCATCATGTTGAGCTTCTTCGATTGATTGTACAGGTTCGTCTTGGTAGTCAGTCTTATCGTCATCCTCTTCGGTTGTTCGTGGTGGTGACACTGGACTTCGTGGTGCTTTTGGGGCGTTTCGTGATGACCGGCCTCTCCTTGGCTTGGCGGAAGTAGACTTGTCTTCTGGAATAGATTTCGGTGCTGGCTTCCTTCGTGAACGTGATGGTAGGGATGGTGCTGTAGCAGCTGTTTGTCGAGATCCTTCCCGTCTACACTCTCCGCGACGAGCTGGTGGTTGATGTTCACTCTGATCACAGAGAGCGCGCCATTGTGGGACGTTATATGTGCGGCTGTGAATAAAGTTGACTTGGCGATAGGTACCCGAAGAACCCATGATCTCTTGCTTAATTGGATCGCGCACTCGGACTTGTTTGACGAGATTTTCGATCGGTGGTAGACTCTCTTTCCATTCTTCCGGAGGTACGATTTTGATGATTCCGGCTTTCATGCCGTACGAGTCGACAGTTTCCATCTAGCGCCGGGGGCAAAAACAATCATAACGTTAGAACAAGTACAAACGTACCGTGAATCTGACGTAACTCACGAATTTCTTGAAGTCTTTAAATTGCGCCATTGTTGGTTTAAAAATCGGGACATTGCCAGACCACTCCGCTGGCTCCACGGAGTCGAGTGGGTTTTCTTCTGTCTCCCCATTTTCATGTTTGACGTCATCGGTGTGTTCCGGTTCCATTTTTATTTGCGATTCGCTGTTGTCTGCATTGTTGGTTGTTTTATCCCGGTGCGACGGCGTAGTCTGACAGGCCAAAACTTCCTCGTCGACATCACTCAAATCGGAGTCGTCGGCGCCTTTCGGAGCGCCGCCAATTGCTGTCGCCATTGTGTCGGTTCCGTCGGTCGGTTTGTATGTGTGAGGTGAAACGATGTCGAAGGCCTTTTGGAGAAGATGCGCCGGCCGGTTGGCGATTGGATGCAGCTGTATAACGAACGCGATTGGATGGTTCTGGCGGCGAGCTTATCCAGGGTGCGTGAAAGAAAATAGAAAATAAAAAAATGTATTTAAAGAATCACGAATGGCGGAAACACAGGTAAAATAATATATGATTTTATCCCCAAGTGACAAATGAAAGAGGCGTTATGCGATGGTGACTGGATTGCATAGAATTCCGAGATTTAACTGCAGCTCATAGTATTGCAAGAGCGAAAGCCGTGATTTCATTGAAAAAAAAAAGAAGAAATAGAGGGAAAATCGGTAAACACTGACCAATTCTAGTGTGCTTGGCACCCGGCGCTCAGTAGTCACTGTTGATGTTTTCAGCGCTTTTCTTCAGGCGTGTGCAAGGGCCTTATAGGCGGTTGGAGGGGCGTCATGGGCCGATGATCGACTGATTGATGGCAGGGCCGAAACTAACCTAGCGTTTTAGTGGGTTCCAGTGTCGAAATACTTACAATCTCTAGAACTACTGGCAACTGATGGGGGTCAAGGTTACCCCAACAAGTGTAAAAAGCGGGTTGACCAGCTGCAAGCTCTGTAAGTTCTGCAACAACCGCGCTGATTGATAAGGAAAAGATCAAAGTTATCTGATGGAAATTCGAGCGGCAATCAGGCCCAGCCGTCCAAGGCTGAGCTGGTTACACAAATAAGCTATTATATGTCTATAGATTTGTATATATACGGGTAAAAGATAGAACGCATCAGCAAGCACGTTTGCTCAACGCACCAACTGCATCACTGGCGACTCGTACAAACCGAGACCAACAATTTCAAAGATTAAGGGAATCGTCCAAACACTCAGCCAGCCAATTCCTGTGATTAGGGTTAATATCATTGTCCGCGACAGGAAGGGTGACGTCAGAACTTACCAGTGTATACCACAAGCTTGGTAACGACTTCTACGTCATACTTGACACGTGGTGTCACAAGGCTGTTAAAAACTTTGTCGTCGTCTTCGTCATCGTGGGTTTCTGAATCGAGTTGAGATGAATAGCCTGTGTTTGCAGCCTTCGATCCCTCTGTACCGGATGAAATAGCACCGGTTGCGCCGTCCTTTTCGTAGGTTGGCGATTTTGGGGCGGTCTTTTTTCCCTTTTCCATGTCATCCTCGCCTTCAGCGGTACTGTCGACGCTTTGACGACGTCTCCTCTCCCGATACGCAATAGTTTCGTACACATCGGCCGCACTCTGTGGACCAATAGAGACAGAACGGCCACGTCCCGGATGTCTAATGCTAGAAACGACTCCGGTAATGTCAGACACGCGAGGGAACACGGTATCTAATTGAACACCGCCAGGCACATCCTTGTATTGAGTGGCGGAACTAAAGAAACGGCGCGGGAGAATCAACCCAGCACGCTCAATCGCACGGAACACGTGTGGGAGCAACTTGAGCATTGTTGGTTTGGTCACCTCACGCCAAAGGACGATAACTACCACTCCCAATACAAGCCGAGTGATGATTACTGGCCAGCCAAGGGCGAGAATGCTTTGGGCAGTATCAGCCAGATGTGCGGGATCACGGACGTCAAAAAGGAAGCGTCCGTAGGACCAAGTACCGAATTCAATACCAATAACAACACCAGCGAATGAAACAGAATCATCGAAGCAAGGGCAGTCATCAGCTGGTTCTGGATGGATGCGAACAAGAACGATAATGATCAGAGTAGCAACAATGGGCGCCATCCAGTCGCTTGAGTACATGTAACGATCAAGACCAGGGCCATAGGAAAACTCAAGCCAACCGATCAAAGCCCCGAGGAAGGAACCAACAACTACATCCAGAAATCCGTGCATACCGCAGTACAAACGACCGACGACAATCGATACGGCATAAACATAGCTCAACAACTCGAGAGCCAACTTGGTGGAGTCGGACATGTTGTTGTCAGGGTGCCAAAGACTGAGGATGGCATAAACAGCGACACTAACAGCATTGGTACTATGCGTAGATGGAAATCCATACTCAAGAGCGGCACTCCCACTCATTGTGATTCTCTGCAATGGGGGACTCAATGGTCTTGGCAACGATAGCATATCCTTGATGAAACCAGAGAAGAAAACGCCACTAGCAAGAATATGGACCAAGCCCTTTCCAAAAGCCTCAAAGCCACACCAAAACAAGACAGGTAAGCCAAACATAAAGGCAGTGTGAGTGCCTAGGTTAGCCGTCATGGCGAAATAGCTATCCCAGAATGGTGAGCGTGCCGCGGCTTGGAACCGGGCTAGGTGTGGGGTTTCCCATCGAACAAGTGGGATAAGACGAGCGCGTAAGTTGTAGCGCCAGCGGGGAAGAGATCTTTTGTCTATGAGGTGTTAGTTGAATACACATTCCAAGTCATATATATATATATATAACGTACAATGGTTGAGACTGCGGAGACCAGCATCTATCGTTTCCGTGTTAGAATCTTTAGTTTTCATATGAGAACTCCCACTAGTCACTGGCGCGACTGGGTCAGAACCAGTGGAAATGGGTTTTCCCTCAGTGCCAGAATCGGCACGTGTCATTTTGAGGGCTATGATTATATAAAAATGAGCCTCTAAAAAAGTAATCAAGTCTTAATACGTGTCAATTCTCTTCACAAACATAAAACAATGGTCAATCTCCTTCAAATCCTCGATATGCCAGATAGTGTTTTGTGTCACGGTACCAACAACATCCAATTTAAGAAATCCTATGGTGTGGTCATGTGCAAGGGTTATCAAACCCTCCGCTGTTTATGGTTTGTTACAGATTTGAGTAAATCTACTCATGGATGGATTCTTGGGCGTCACGTCACACCCGCTTTGCTTGTTCCCAACCCCCGAGCGGAGACTATTTCCACTTCTTTTTTTAAAGAGTTTGTTCGATTCCGAAATTGTGTGCATGAAGACTGACATAATTCTTTTTTTTTATTCGCCAGCTGATGCAGATTGATGCAAGCTTTTACAGTAAAAAAATCACAACCGAATGGATTTTGAGATTTTTTTATTTTGATTTCTCTTTTAATATTGACGCTTAACACGACCACGATCCACGTTCACGATTCCTTTATTCTTCCTTCCGAATAACCCGCACTTTCTGTTTTAACTCTTTCTTGTTATCTCCATGCCTACTCTTCGTCGTCGACCAAAAATACTTCGCTGTTTCTACTGCAACACGTCACAAAACCGTCGCTTTGAGCCAGGAACGCCATTACAATTCATTTGCGCCAATTGCGATGCCACAAACTGGCTAGATGAGGCCGGAGAAATCACAGATCCGCCTCTCGAAGCAACCATCTCCACAAATACCACACAATATGCTCGATCGGCTAGGACTTCACTCAGTGTTGAGCCCCAGGGTAGCTCAGCAAGTATCTTTTGTGGTACTTGTTTGAAGAATCAACATCTCTTTACATCATCATTGGCACAGTATTTGCCTTCGGATCCGAACGACCCAGAATATAAGACGTTAGAACGCAATTACTATGTTTTCCGAAGAAATTTGGAGAAGAGATATCCCCAGATCTGCGCCATCTGTGAACCGAAAGTTGCGGAACGAGTTCGCCAGGCACGATACACTGCTAAGACGGATTACCTACGGCGCATGATGGAACAAAGCAGAGCTATCCGACACACGCGCAAGGGAATTACCAGCTTGGATGTCGCACATCGATTGGGCAAGTCGCTTTGGTGGGGTGGAGTTTTGGCGCAAGCAGCTTGGCATATCTCTACACTTGAAGCTCTTTCACGACCAATGTTGAGCCCCGCGGCTACAGAAGAGGAAGGTGTCTGGTTTTACTGGCCATCGTGGGTAACTTGGAGTGTCCGGCTTGTAGCTGCGTTCGCAAGATTGATTCCTGGTGGACCCGACATGTTAACAGCCGGTCTTGTCATGTCCTTGATGACACTTTGGTGGAACCCACGTTTCCCCCAAGTCTTCCGCGGGTTCTCAAAGCCTGTTCATGGTCTCTCATCTTGGTATTCCATCCAAATAGGAATTCTTGTCTGCCGCTTCATCTTCCCACATCTTGATGATATGGAGGTTGGTCGCGGCGACGCTGAAACAGCCCATTTCTGCGCACACCTTGTAGCGGCCGCCATCTTTGTCTACGCTCTTGTTTCATCCCGTGGAATGGTTAAGCTGGATACGACACCCTTATTCGGCGACGATGTTCTCGCTAGTCCTGGTGCTCCAGTGAAATTGGCACGCATGTCGTCCAAGATACCCGTCAGTCCCGACACTCGGATATGCGACCCGCGACTTGCCGATGTTAACCTCGGTTCCGCCGCCAAACATCACCTGGAGTCGCAAAGCCTCAGCTCTCTTCTCGACGACATCTTGACTGCACCGGCAGGGAGTGTCCCACCTTCGCCTGTTAGCCCCACGCCTCTTAGACGGTCCTTGCACGACTTCAGTTCTCCCGGTTCCCCAAGCATGCTCAGCAGTCCGATTCGCCGCACAAACTTCGGTAGTCTCCAAATGCACAGTACCATGCCTGGCCGCACCCCTCGCCGTCTACAAGCGATTTCCCTTGAAGACGCCGACTCAATGGATTGGTCGCCTACCCAGCCCGTTGCCGCCTCTCTTGCCGCAAAGAAGCGCGACGCTCCACAAAAACTTCCCCCGCTTGCCTTGCAGCGTTCGCCTACGAGTAGTAATCCGTTTGCGACTGGAAAGGTGAAGCAGGAGGAACACACTCAACCCTTTTGGTTCAAGGTTCCACCGGCTCCTAAGCCACCTGTACAGAGATATCTTTCGGAACGTGCGGCTGCGTTGTCCGCTACGAACCCGCTGCAGACTAACATTCCAGGAGACAACTCCCGATTTGGTTCTGGCTCACTCTCCGCGACAACCCCGACCTTGTCACCCGCACGAAACCCCTTTGCCCGCGCCTCGAGCTTAACGACAACCGGTCTTACTCCCACCGAAGAACCCGAGACTCGCCCTCGCAGTGATAGTACTTCTAGCGTTTCCGCCGTCCACTTCGCCGATCCCCGATTCTTCGCCCCGCCAGCACAAAACGACCCCCGGACAGATCTTGCCTCCCTACTTAATCGGAGTTTCTCTCTTGGTCCCGATGAAGGTGACGACCCGACACAAGTCACAGTCACCTCGCCAACTCACACGAACCCCAACTCTAGTTTCGGAGGAAGTTTCCGCGCGACCTCGCCGACCGGGAGTACAAGTAGCATTTTCTCCTCTCCGCAAAGAATCGCACAACGTGCCGAAACACTCAGGCCAGCGAGTCCGACAGTTCCCAGCAATCCATTCGCATTACAACTTCTCCACTCGCCCATGGCTCTTCCGGTTTTATTGACGACCCAGGTAGCGTTGCTATGGCTGGTGGGAACTTTCCTGGCAAGCGACGAACCGGCTCGTCTATGCCAGATGGCCGCATTGGGTCTTGCCGGGGCAATGGCGGTTTCTCCCGTTTGGAACTCTATCACTGCTCTCGTTGGTGGACGCCGAACTACCGTTGAGGATGAGGAACAAGAACAGCAGGAGGATCTCGTTGGTACTGCGCTTGCAAAGACAGTGCTTGAGGCAGTTGTTAGTGTCGGTGAACTTGCTGCTGTGACTTATTTCTTGACAGCCGTTTGGGTTCGCGATGAGGGTGTCGCTGTCGATGAAGGTGGAAGTTTGGTGGTGATGATTCTACTAGGACATTTGGGCGTGAGCATATTGATGAACCGTGGAGAGCCCACTCATGTTGATTAGAGATTGTTCTTGATTTTTTTTGTTTTTATTTTTGTTTGTTTGCCATATATATTACCACTCATAGACTTCTATTTATCTCTCTACTGCTTAATGAATTTCTTCAGTCCTCTCAATCTCTCCTTGGCCTGTTCCAAAACAGTATCCTCTTTGCAAACGGCGAATCTGACCCAATCCTCTGCCACACTCCAGTTCTCCTTGGTGTAGAACTCTGTTGGGGGAATAGCAGCAACGCCAACCTCGTTAATCAAGAACCAAGCCAACTTGAAGTCTCTAGGGCGGCTCTCAACGTGGGGAGGGAATACATAGTCCTTAGGCAACTCAACCTTGGCCATGTTAACCAAGACAAAGTAACCACCCTCAGGTTCTGAGTAAGGAAGACCAAGCTCATCCCAAACAGAGTTGAACAAGGCCATTTTACCCTTCATCTCAGCAATAGACTCTTCCCAGAAACCACGTTCATCGGCCTGCTCGAAACCAATAGCGCAGGCTTCTTGAAGGGGAGATACAGTGCTGTAGCAGATACGGGTGTGGGCAGCACCGACATACTTGATCAGATGCTCAGGACCAATGAGCCAACCGACACGCCAGCCGGTAGCGTAGAAGTTCTTTCCGGCAGAACCCACAGTCATAGTGAGGGCTTCAACCTCAGGAGACAAAGTTGCAATGCGGGTGAATGGAACGTAGAAAAGGCGGTCGTACACCTCATCTGAGAGAATCAGGATTTGGTTCTTCACCGCAACGTCGGCAATCTTGGTAAGCTCCTCCTTGGAAAAGACCTTGCCCACGGGGTTATGCGGCGTGTTGATGACAATCATTTTGGTCTTCTCATTAACGGTCTTATAGAAGACATCCCAATCTACTGTCCAGTCGCCAGCACTAGTCTTCTCAGCTCCACCGTTCTTAGGCGGGTTCAATGGCACATATCTTACGATACCACCAGCCATTTGAATGTTCGAAATGTACTGATCAAAGAACGGCTCAAACACAATAACCTCATCGCCCTCCTCGACAAAAGCCATAAACGCACTCAGCATGCCTTCATTAGCACCCGTGGTGACAGTGATTTCCGTCTCAGGGTTCAACTGACGACCCCAAAGTGGAGAGTACGCATCAGCAAGAGCCTTCCGAAGACGTGGCCGTCCCTTGGTAGGCGAATACTGGTTGCACTCGACTCTGGTTAGGGCATCTTGAGCAGCATTAATAAGAAAGGGAGGAGGATTGTATCCAAAGAAGCCTTGGCCCATGTTGACGATTGGTTGATGCGGAGAAGCAGCAGCAGCTTCATTGATGATCGACCAGACATCCTGGCCCTGTGCCGAGACACGGGCAGCTGGCTTCAACTTTTCCGAAAGAGGCATTGTAGTCGAGAGAAGACGACGATTTAAAGATAAAAATGTAGAAGGTTTGGAAACTTGTCCGAGCACAGTGCGTGACAGCATGAATGGCTTTTTGAAAATCAACAGAGTTGTCAACGATAAACTCTACACAATGGAACAAAATAGTTAAAATCCTAAAACAGAGGGCAAGTCTCAAATCAAGAACAAAAACACAAAAAAAAGACCCTAAACAAAAGTAGGAAGGAGCTAGATACACAACTGTAGCTATAGCTCACAAGCTATCGTCTTTACGCTTCTGCTCGCTTTCTTACAACAGAAGCTACCTCGATGACGTGCTCGTCCTCCGGTCCCTGCCCTGACTCGCAGCTGTTGCTTCTTCTACAGTGTGGGGCTGGCGGGGTGAAAACTATGGTTTCACAAACTTTGACGACTAGGGTCAAGGGTTTATTCTTGATTGAGATCATATCTACACCAACTGGTGAATAACAACGCTTGAGCGACCAACGACCAATTCTCACATGAGTCACCATACCCCTACTCCCATATCCTTTCCAATCTGTTCTTGATGATAAATCTCCAGGTTTTGCTTTTTCAACTCGCTGGAAAGACTCGAAATTGACAATGCTGATGATATATCGTCCGCCAGGCTCTTTCTAATCATCATGGCGGCTGGTGTGACCGAAAAATATCGTTGGTCTGGCAAAGTGCGCTTCCGTTTTGTCAAATCGATGATGCCATTGTAGCCTACATCGGTCTTGAACCCGTGGATGATTCTTTCGGCCCCCGCCAGCGCCCATGCCCGAATCAGGTACCAATCTTCGAAGCGCTTACGCATGATATCTTGACGGCGATGCAGCGCAAAAATTACCCGCGAGACCCAAGTTTCACAGCTTGGTTCGGCAAGGTCATCCGTGTGGATACCGGTGATTATGCGTTCGAGGTCTTGGATCTTGGTGAGTCGACCAAGCTTGGCACGAACCACCAAGTCTGAACCCACGCCTAGTGAAATGTAGTCCTTTTCGATGCGTGGAGTCCAGCCATTGCCTTCGCGGACAAATGTAAGATGGTATCGAGTGCCTTTCGAAAACGGCGTTTCGACCATTGGCCCTACTACTAGGGCCCAGTGGTATCTAACACAAGTTAAACGTCAGCTTTGCTTCAATTGTCTAGCTTGCACTTGAATTCCTTACTGTGCAAATGCATCATCCGAATGCCTTTGTGGGTGCATTGATATAGCCACATAGAGCGGCCGACTGGCGTAGTAGCGACTCAACATGGCAAATACTCAAGTGTTTATGCCAAGATTGGGGATATAGAAATAGGTGATGAATAGAAAGACGAGAGAAATTAAAAGGAAATTGAATCACTAGGTGAACGAACAAAACTCTTAGAATAGGTGTTGATGATGTTTAATGTTCTTGTTGATATTTTCAGATCGCGATAATAGGACAGGGATGATCAGAACCGAGAGATGCAAGATAACGATGAGGGGGATTCACGGTCGATCCAGATGCAGCAAAAGAAGGAGAAAGATAGATAGGAACCAAAGGTTGAGAGACAAATTCGATGATAAGTTGAATGATACTTGATAGATAAGCTCAGACAAAATACATCCAAGAGTACCGCCAAAATCTTCAAGCTATAAACAACTCGCCAAGGCCCTTTCCGTTCGGGAGCAATCGTAGTTGCATCACCAAGCAAACGTCCAGAGAAACAGCACACGTCAACGTCACAAGCAGCCAAACCCCCGAATACCCGCCCAAAATGGAAAGAGTCCTATTACCTTACGATATACATACATCCCCACATATGTATATGTCGATACACAGGTACGCGTTGTTTGGAACTATACGCTTGTGCCCAATCTCCTCAGGAACATGAAGCCCTTGGCTGGTATGGCTGGATTCTTGGCCAGCTAGATAATAGCCTGTTGGTCAGGGTGGTCGGGACTACATGCATGTGCATGACGTGGGTTGTTGCCAGTGCGTATGCATTTGGACATATACACATATATGTAAATAAATGCAGTTGCAGTCAACTCTGCTCACCGCCTGTGGTGGCTGTAATTTCCGTGTTTGATGCGGGCATGAAGGCCTAAATATTTGATTGCAAGCCAAACATTGTGATCTGTAGCCCGTTTCTGCCCGTTCATCCATTGCGTCACTGGCAAAATACCGTAAATGTTTGGGAACCTACTGCATTTGTGTGCGAACTCATGTTTGGGTACATTTATCTGTGATTGATGATTGGTTATCTCATAGCGTCGTTTGTACAACCAAGATCCCGACGACATGTCCACAGCCCCTGGGGCCCGATAACAAGGCTATATGACGGTCTTGATTGTGACTTCTACCAAACTAACCATACGAGTATACAAATTTATGTTTCACACCTTCACTAAATATCAGGCCGTGGAAACCCGTGCTGAACGGCGGGGCATGAATACACACTTGATTACCGGCAGCCGCCGAATGGCCGCCACAAACGGTCGTGCTACACCCACACGTAGCCATTCCCTCATGTGCGCTAGGTGGCTACACCTAAATATTCAGGTAGCAATGGATTCAATATTGGGGCATTGGTAGCACGACATTTATCATTGTGCAATGTTTCGATGTCTGAACTATTGGCCAACCCCCGCGAAACACATGTGGCTGCTGAGAACACAGTGACTAGGGTATAACCCCTATTATAACATACATAGTTTAGGTGATGCTTTGATTCAGGGGCGTTTTGCTCAGGATCATCTCCAGGATTTGACATCAAAGGTATACTCAACAACCGCCTTTCACACAGAACGTACAATTTGATGATACATTGTATTCATCCAGCATACAAATTCAACCATTCATTTCTATCTCCGCATTGATTCAAGTATGGTCCAGATTTTCGACGTCATAGAGTTGAAAGATGGGTACGACGTAAAGCAGTTTGCGCTATCCATTAGTGATAAGGCTGAACAGGTAATTCTTCCCTGAACTGTTGGCTCAAGGAGAAAAGATTCGCTAAAATACAAAACTGGCGTGATCAGCCGAAAGGAACACCAGCCCACCACACGTCTGACGATAAGTCTAAGGAGTCATGCACGGCGTACCTTCGTAGGGCGTTAAATACGGTGGCCTCAAATCAAAGCTGGTGTTCCCCATGTACGGACATGATACTAAACACCGCGGTTGTGAAAGATTGTCGTCAATGTCAAGTAGACTTGCTAAATAGAAGGCACACGTGGCGACCCTATGTGCGAAACAAGCCCGTAAACGGCGAGGAAAAAGAAAAACAACCATCTCTAGGAGACCCATCCTGGTGGTCTTTCGAAGATGATGATATTAGACTGCTTCCTACCGCCACATCCTCGAATGACCAGTATAGTACATGTCCGTGGCCCATAGTTAGGAATCACACCAATGGTACTTCTGTTGAACGCTTAGGATTCCACCGAAACTGTCCTTTGTGCTTCGCTCTTACACAGACTATCTTGACAAAGATTCAGGCAAGAACAAAACTTGGTGCAAGGCTTTCTCTCAAGGACATAAAGTTTGGAGGTGAAAACTTTCGTCCACATATGATACACGAGGTCAGACACAATCTACCAGTGAATCTTGACATCCAGTGGTACGAGTGGTGCGACAGTGGCCAGATAAAGACAAGAGAAGGATGGCAGCAGTTAAACCTGGTTCTGGATGGGTGCGCTGAAAAGCCGGAGCTATTGTATTACGAGACACGGCGCTTTAGTCCAATGTTCTTGAAAGAAAAGTTGTACGAAGCTACGATGCACAAGTTTGATGGATCAGGCTTATCTATCACCAAAACTACTCCAGGTAAGCATTCAATTCCTATTCACCGCAAGATAAGCTAACATGGGATTTAGATTTTCCACAATCCTTCCGCTTGATCGATGTAGAGAAATGTTGCGTTGTCAACGTCGGAAATAACAGATTGAAGTACGCTGCCATCAGCTACAGATGGGATGCAAGCGATATTAACATTCTGACTTCGGTGAATGTAGGTCATTTCAAACAGCCCAACTCTCTTTCGTTGTGTACAATGTCCCAAACGCTTTATGACTGCATGCTGCTGGCCCGCGATCTGAGTATTCCATTCATCTGGATCGACAGATATTGCATCATGCAAGACAGCGACGTTGACAAAGCCGATCAAATCGAGGCCATGGGAAATATCTATGCCAATTCATGGCTCACAATCATATGTGCCCTTTCGACGGCCATCCAGTCCGGCTTACCAGGATACTCACGTGATTTCATTACCTCGTTTCATCTTGAGAAGGCCGATAGCTTCTACGGTACTGCAAATATGTGGCAGATTTGGAACCACGAACGTCGACCTGAATGGATAACTCGAGGCTGGACCATGCAGGAAGAATTCATCTCCACCAGAAGATTGTACATGACTGATTATACTGTCTTATGGCACATCGGGTGTCCCACAGTTACGTATCACTTGGCTGCGCGGGGTATCGATTTGAGGTCTGACCAGAAATGCTGTATTGATATTTCGACATGCAACGTTCTTGAGATGTACGCTGGCCGGGAGTTGACAAACTCCGAAGACGGAATCAACGCTATAGCCGGCCTCTTGAAAACCCGCGGAGTCAGTCATTTATACGGGATTGCGATGCCCAAATTTATATACAACTTGACTTGGAGACGTGCCGACCTTGGTCTAGTGGAACGGCCCGTTGATCATTTTCCTACGTGGTCGTGGGCTCATTTGCATCGCAAGATAAAATGGCCAGATATGCCGAGGCACATGGTTCAGCCTAGGTGCGCTGCATTCCATATCAAAGTACCACAAAGGAAGATGATCTCCTTGATGAGACGGGTCAAGCTATCTCCCAGTATGGCGAATCAACTCAGTAACAAGCAGATTGTTCTCCGTGCCAAATGTAGGCCAGTACGACCCGACGAAATCATAGTTTTGGATGACTCGAACGTTGATGGATTTGCCCCCGGCGCTGTTGCGATAGAGCTTTATACATCAGTTGATCCATTCGATCCCGAGATCACTCTGGTATTTAATCTTGTGGTGCAGCCACTATCTTCAACTGAACACATACAGCATAATAGTGTAATCTCTGCTCGGAGGATTGGAAGCTTCTATGAGGCAAAGAGGGGAATAGAGAGCCACAGTTACGTCCGTAAACTTAGTCACCTTCGGCGCATGGCATTTGGAAACTTGCGAAGGCCGATATTGTGGCGTCTGCGACGTTGTTACTGTTTCCGGGAACGAAAGCCCGCGTTGTCGACTTTAGATAAAGAGACGGGGAACACTCTGAAGCCATCACAGCAAGTGATCTATAATTGCTACCGACAGTGTAAAACAGGAAGAAGTCCGAGAAAGACACAGCCCTTCTCAAATAGGACGAGCCATAATCGGAAACGTCAGAGAAGGGGTTATGGGTATCGGACAATTCTGCTTCATTGATACTCACATTGAGTGATACAAAAGTAGACCGTGTCTACTCATCTTGCCAGCTTTATGTCTGGTAATTTAAACATGGAGCCAAGCAATCATCATCCATCGATATTACCAGAATTTCAATGGAGAATCTTAAGGGTCTTGGCCGGTTCCGCAGCTCACTAAATAGGTTCCGTCACACGAAGATTTGATATATTTACTTGACAAAAATCCCCACTGTGCCCTGCAATCTAAATGCAACCTCAATGTAA
>NETU01000346.1:3278-64832 GCA_003032515.1 Huntiella decipiens | reverse complement strand
ACGAGGCCAACCAGGCTCAGGGAAAGGAGCAACGGTCCAGGATACCCACGGGATGTCGGCGATGAGCTTGTCCAGAGCTGATTTGAAGACAGAAGCATCTATAGACTTAGGATAGAAATAATGAATAGGAGTGTAGAAATCCAAGTGATCGGCGTGCCCAAGAGGGTCCACATAGAAAGGGTTAGGAATGGAAATAGCGAGAGTTGACATGATGATAGTGTGATCAAGAATGTTGATTGATACAGTAAGTATTCTAGTGATACAAGCCGTATCCGAGGGGGAAACTTCTTGCCTTTATACTACGCATATCGCCATATAACCCGATTACCACTCCACCAACTCACCCTTCATGATTGTCGACAATCTTGAGATTCGGCCGGCCCCTCCTGCCCGGAGAAGTGCATCATGCTTGAAGAGACGACGATATTTTTCCCGCATTATACTCTCTAAGACCGAAAACACTTACCAAACCCCGCTACATTGCTTGGCTAGCACCGACAGTTGACAAAGCAGCACACAAAACATAGATATATGGGTAAATATTGGCCCCGAGTCTAGTGGAACTCCGGAACCACACAGACTGCCATTCTTGGTAAGACGTCAGTGCAAACGACGAGGCGACATGGATCATTAAACTACAATTTATGATTCCACCATATTTGGCGTTTAAACGCAAGAGGATTATTTTATCCGTGGAACACTCCGAATTGCCCCACATTACATGTGCTGGCAGCTGGCATGAGATGAAAAAGTCCAAAGCAAATTGCTAGTTCAATCTGACCAAAAAGGAATATCAAGGCGCCCCCTAAAGAATTATTTGCGCGACGTGAAAATAAATAGTGAATTAAATAAGGCGCATTTCTTTTCTGTTTTTCCACTTGTGTTTCCAGTGAGAATACTCCACCGTTTGCGACACAATGTTTACGGCTGCTACGTTGGCGCATAGGACCTATTTTGAGCCGCTCCGACGGACAACGGCACATCCCGTAACCACGACATTACCTCCAGGCGAAAGAGCGGACGTGCTTAGTCTCGATAGCCATGATGTATTGTCTTACCTCACCACGTTGACTATGGCGGATGGACTCAGTGAGTGAATCCTACGGCTTAAACAAGGACTCCGATGAGTTTTAACCTCTTTTGACTATAGAGCGGCGAGTATCTTTTTTTGTATCTGAAAGCGACGTGCATGCGATCGGTATGTTCTCCCCTCCCTTGCAGACTGTCCGGGCTCGCTAACGCAGACCTAGCTCGAAATCTGATCGTACTCTGTCTCATCAAAGATGACTTCGAGTGTTCCCAGAATCACTTGATCTGGGAAATCTATTTCCACTATCGGATCACTGGACCCGCGCGGGATCTACTAATCTTCATTTTACAAACCGCCATCCGACTACTGAAGGGTACTGGGGAAGATGGATGGTCAGCGTCGAAGTATAGGAACGTGGTCACATTCGATGATCCCATTACCAAGTCACGAGTGTTGACTGTTTTAGAGGCCTGGCTAGGTTCCTTCACATCTCCAGATCAGAGTAGATACGCCGAAGACTATGCGCATTACATTCGCAGGTCTCATAACCCGGCATTTTGGACCGCCTTAAAACCCGGTGAGATCGCAACAATGCTTTCTGCTGGTAATTCCAAAGATTCCCTCCGTTTGACCCATATTTTGCGTCGAATCGGTGAGACTTTCTGGAAGGACGGTACTTGTTATCCACAACCAGATGTTGTTAGCTATAACCCACTCTTTCGCACAACTAACCCCCACGATCTACTTCATCCCGAGACACACCCACTTGCCCCCTTCCATCTTTCACTTGCCACGGTCGATTTTGAGTACGATCAACCCAATACATCGGGTCTCGTGTTCCCTCAGTTTAACTTCGATGATGAGCGAGACAAAGCGGTTTTGCAGATGGCACAGGAGGAATTCAAAGGCCTGTGTCGGGGGTTCCTCCAGCATCTTCGCAGGCATGATGATTTCACCAAGTACCGGTATCGTGTGATTGTAGCTGATCCATTGGCATCCTGCTACTCGTGGTTTCCCCTTAGAAAATGTATGCAGGAAAAAAATGCATCAACAGGTCTCTACCGGGACAAATCAGGGTTTGACCCTCTGTACCGAGCGTACGACTATGCGACATTTGGAAAGGATAGCCCGTTTTCAATCATTGATACCGGCAATTTATCTGACCGTCTTGGGCCGCTAAATTTGCTGGCAGCAACCGCGCCCTTGCTTACTTGGCAAGTTGGTGCGACTATCCTTACAAGCTCCACAGTGATGGCTAGCCGGGGCTCCAATGAGAGTATCGCGGAACCAGGTATCTGGCCAAGATTGTTCCTGGATAAAGACAACTTCCTCTCACCTATAATAGGTTTGATTCCCGTTGTTGACATGTCAACATACGCCCCACAACCAATCATCGATTCACCCAAGTGTAAGTGGCGCACTGTCAATATCCTATGGAAACGACCTCCGGCGCCCGAACCAGCAAATCCATTATTGTCTGGACCGAAGGGTGAGTTAGGACGTTGGCTTGCTGCATTCTATTATAGCCTGGAGAATTATGCCCGTGGAACCCATCCAGAGCTCAGCGTCAAGCAAGAGTTTGAGGATTTCAATAGCGATGGATATATCTGGTACACACGCCTGACCTTCCTGGCTCTCCTTGAGGCTTCACGCTCCTGTTTAATGACACCCAAAGGAGAGTGGATAAACATTGTTCAAACTGCTATGGACATTTTGTTTCACCAATCTCCAATGAAGATATCCCTTATGGCGGAGCACGAGACTATCCTTTTAGGTCCTCTCTATTATACCTCGCTGATGGTAGTTCCCGACTGCCAACCAATCCGGCTAAATAGGCCTGAGGGAGATCCCCCGCCACCCAAGTACAAACCCAATCCTTTTGGCAAACGGCATTCATGTGTGACTGTTGTTGTTCCGAGATCAAACATCAGTGGCCTACTGGAGCGTCCCTCGACAGAAATGCCCGCGGAAATCCCCTTAGTTGTCAAGATTATCGGTGATAGTGGACGGCGTTCTTCAGAGATCACGGTGCTCACCGTTGGTTTTGGTTTCATCAAGAGTTATGATCCCAAGGGCGAGATTGAGATTAAAAGTGATCCTCTCGGTCCTCGTGGAAACTCTAACATGATTGTATCCTTCACTGTTCCCGTAATTTACACAGTCTACTCACGCAGAGCAGTCAAGATTTCTATCCAAGTCTGGAATACCCCCAAACTTGATGCTCTACTCTACAAAGAGCTTGGTCCAGACTTGGAAATCTTCCAAACACCTATGGCCAATACTTCAGTTGTTTACGTCTCGACGTCAATGCCCAACCAAAGAAAGTTTCCCTTGTTGACTTCTTTTCCTCCTGCCATTCGGCGTTTCGATGGCCCTTATGAAGACCGCAGGATCGAATATTCGATCAAGCGTTTCAAAGATAGACCAGCTCAGGTCACTGCTCTTGTGCCTCTCGATGATCTCGTGCCTCTGGGGCCTGTTGACGCCAATGTGCCGGTCAAGCTGCTTATGGTTCTCTCGCCGTACAATCAGCTAGCTCAAAACATTGCGATGGGCTATCTGCCAGTAGGCTTCCCATTGCCCCTTGACCCCTACAGTATTACTGTTCAAATCCCAGATATCGAGGGCCCAATCCGGTTGACTGGCGAACACGCTTCGTGGAACCCTATTATGAGCAATCCCCACATGGCCCTTGTTCTTCGGAAATCTCGTCTTGGTGAGACCGTCATCTGGGGAACTACATACTGTAACCTCGGTGCTATGCCGCGTGTTCTGATAAAGACGCACCGCTCTGCTGAGCATATCAACGCACAAGTCAGATCAACGTGGGCACTTGAGAAACCATCAGACTACCATGCCATATCTAATGACCGCTATGCAACAGAAGATGTCTCCCTTCGGTATAACTACTCTGCTAATGTTCTTAAGATGATTTGGCACATCTGCAACGCGGAGTTATCTGGACTATTCAATAATACGGCAGACCGCCTGTTTGCCATCACCGACCAGTGGGGGAAGCTCCGCCGATTATATTTCTATCTCTCGGCCATTCGCCTGGACATGGTAACCGGTCTTTACGTCCTCGATGCCGCCGTCATCGTGAATGACATAGAGAACTTTGAAGCCATCCAGGCTTTAGATTCCCTACCCTCTGCCTCTATCAACGCACATGCAGTTGCATTAGAACGATGGAGACTAAACACGGCCATCAATGCAGAGAGATGTCGTACCTGGGAACATGATATCACGAGGTGTGAATATGCTGATCTGGGACAGGTCCCTATCTCCCATGACTTCACGAAGAAGTTCCTGTGCTCGTGTGGACAAGGACAGTTCCCGAGTGGATTTTTCAAGGATTGTCCGCTGGTTGGGCAGTTTGGTCACTTGATGACTCGGGTGGGAATTCCGGCTATCTTCCCATTCGCGCATAATTCGTCGGGAAATCACGAATCTAGACATGAACATTAGAAAAGGCGTCGGTCCGGATAGTGTATTTGTATCGATCGTTTTGCTAGATATATAATTTTAAAAGTGTTGACAAATGTCAACATGTTTCCCCAACTACATTTGTAGCCTATGTGTGCCCAAAAGACGTTGTGTTATCGAAGATGTAACCACCTTTCACTCAAAGAATATATATTTTGATATTTAAACAGCTCTCTAACCGACTAGCCTAAACAGCTACACCAATCCAAACCAATCCCTTAACACCTCTTGACAATGACTCCCAATCAACCTTAATGCAGAATGAAAGTTTTATAAGCAGCATGGTGTGTCCTAGGCTTCCGAGTAAAGAAAGCCTTGTTCACCGGCTTCCGCAGCTTTCTCCGAGCAACCTTCCGATCCTTACTACGTTCCTTAACCGAGCGATACCTCTTACACCCAAGAAGCTTCCTGGACTTAGCGGCAGGCTTGTCATGGGCCGAGTCTTGAGATCTCTTACGCTTCAACACGGGACGATAGGCCAATGAGAAGCTATTATTCTGACGCTTCTCCAGTTCAGCTTCACGTAGTGCTTTCCGCCCTTTGGCCATGTTGGACTTGGTACGCTTTGTTGGCTTCTGGTACTGGGTACGTTTCTTCTTGTTACCCGGAGTCGGGGAGGGCTGGCCGGGAGCGATAGCGCGATATCCTAAGCGGCGTAAAGAGTGTTTCAAACGGAATGACTTGAGGGTTGTGAGGGATTGTAAAGCCATAGGACGAAGCCACCCCAGTTTATACAACAAGCGGGTTTTTTCTTCCCACTTTTTAAGCTCAGGTTTAGATGTATGAATCCCTACGCGACGAACATGAACCACGTTTGGATGCTTAAGACCCTCGGGTGCCGTGAAAGGTTTCAACACGAGGCTGATTTGTGCTTCTGTAGGGTCATCGTATTCTTCATCGTAGTCTAACTCCTGGATGAACACCTTGACAACAAACACCGGATAATCGCCACCCAAACGAAGGAGGTCGTGGTCAAAATTAATACGGGAGTGGTTACTGGTGATTCTAGATTTCGCATGCAACACGACCTGTCGGTCAGTGAGTTAATTAGCAAAGCTAGAAGATAAACCCATGCATTTTAACAGATAGCGTCGTTTGTTCGGATGCGTATTACCATGCAACGCCAGATTCTTGACGGTATAGATCGGGTTATAGGTATTTTCCCAACAGACCGGCGTGTGTATATTGCCCCATGACCAGGTAGGAATTATAACCGGTTTCTCTGTACCATTCGAGTTTGTAAAGCGTTCGGGGGCGCCCGAGCCATGTAGACAGTCCAAATTATTGTCCTTTTTCCTGTAGGTGCCCCAAAGTAGGTTATAGATGAATTTCTCAGTTCCAATGCCGTGTATGTGATCAATGCCGTAGGCTTTGAGGATAGGCAAAATGGAAGACATCCGATTAGCTGGATCGATAACCTTGCGCTCAGAGCAAGCCCGTAAGAGGGATTCTAATGCGGGCACTTCACGACTGCTAGGGTCCAGATATTTATCGGCGTGGTAACCCCTTAAATCATCAGGATAGACGTTTCTGGACCCGTTCATCTGCCACACAACAGCGTAGTCTGTCATGTACAGCCGACGTGGGGAAAGGAAGTTTTCTGTTTGAGTCCAGCATCGCGAAAACCACTCGACTGGAGGTTGATTGTACCACAGGTCCCAGGACGATACATGGCCATTGTACATATAAATGTGGGACCCGCAATATCTAGCTGCAGTAGTGAAATCTCGGGAATACCCAGGCAATCCAGAGTGTATATCTTTACCCAGGACACACATTACAGTGAGCCAAGATCTACCAAAGATCAGACCAAAATGCTCAATGTGTTCTGCCTTTTCAACTGGATCATCCCAGGTTATACAATACCGATCAATCCAGATGTATGGAATATCTAAATCCCGGGCAAGCATCATACACTCGTAGAGAGTCTTCGAGAGGACCTCTGTGGTGAGTGACCCAGGTTTAGAAAGTTCAGACAGGTTGTTTTTAGTTAACATAGTCTGGATAGAGGCGTTCCATTGAAGGCTGATTGCTGCGTATTTAACCTTTATGCTTCCGATTTCAGCAATACATTGTTTCTTAACATCAATAAGCTTGAAGGATGCGGGGAGCTCTGGACATTCGTGTTAGCTATATACAGCAACGCTGATACATAAATACTCACGTTTGCTATCCCATATCGCAGGGTCGGCCAAGGGATCAAGTCCTCTTTCATCTGTCGGTGGAAGACTCTTTTTGAGAAAGGCGGGATTGAAGCGAAAACAGTTGTAGAACGTCGATTTAAAGTTGTTGAGATCCTGTGACAATCGAAATTCAAATATGACGTGTTTCTTTTTGGATTACTTTTCCTTAACGGGAGCTTTTCCGTGTGGGTTATTCGGTGGCGGTGGTGGGGGCGGTTGATTTGGCTTTCGTCTGGGATTAGGCACAAAGTAGTTGAAGTTCAGATCGCCAAACTTAATCTGTAACGCCCCATCTTGTACAGAAATGAAAATATTGCTTGGCTGAAATTCAATACCCTGACTCACAACTTGCACGTTGTTGTCTGTATTCGCCCGGACGAGAGAAACAAACGTATATGCGAATATAAAGCATAAAGCACAATCGGGGCTAAACCCGAGCCTTTTGACAGCAGCACCGTCACTATCGTTAACGGGGATGGGCCATTTAGACAGGTTGTCAGAGCCATACGTCAGTTTTGCATCACCGAGCTGCTTGATATCAGCATCGTTGCTAGACCACCACGTTGAGCCGTGCTTACTCGGCCGCTCTCGGGTCCATGGGTAGCCCATAACGGAATCGCCTTCACCCCGTGTGTACCTGTAGTCCTTCTTTTCCAAGTAATCGGATTTACATTTACCGCAGCCCTTTACAACTGTAATACGGAGGAGCATATCGGTACAAGTAGAACACCACTTTTGACCTTCGGTGACCGCTCCCCATATACGGCTGTTATACTCAGTGCATGTTTCTCTTAGATCACCGTAATACTTCTAATGGACCGGGCGTGGGGGTTTCTGGTGGTGTTAGATTCTTGCTTCGCGCATATTACTCTGTGCGATAGGGGTGGTCTTCATAGGTCTCATACCTTAGTAGCTGTAGATTTAAAGCATAACGCTGGACAACTAGTGTCCAACTTTACACTTGAGAGTTTAACGCCCTCGATCATCTTTGTTAAGATGCTTAAGATGTAGAAAATACAATGTGATAATCTTGAAGTTCTCCGTGAAATACCCACGAAAATATCGACGCGACGGAGTACTAATACTTCGACGTGATTTGGGGTCTAACCCTATAGTTCGGTTCCGAAGCTCAAGATGGTGTTGGGATGTTTCCCGCAGTCCTTCGGGACATTTGGTCAATTTGAAAAGATACAGAGAGATGTTTCCCACTATCTTTGGACGACTAAGTCCAACAATACGCTCATGATGAAATATCCGAGCTGAGGCAATTCACCATTTTACTGATGGGCGACGTCACACATATCTTCGAATGAACAATATTGATGTTAGGTCTAACCAGCTATACACTTCAGCACCCACACCAACAAAAATCAGTGTAAAATGAATGTTTTATAACAAGCATGCTGTGTCCCAGGCTTCCGTCCAAAGAAAGCCCCATTGACTAGCTTGTGTTTCCTGCAACGTGTCTCCGCCCTCTGGCGTTTCCGTTCCTTCTTACTACGAGAGAAAGAAGGCTTCAACAACTTCCTAGTTTTAGAGACGGGTCTTTCACGATCCGACTCCAAAGACCGCTTGCGTTTCGACAAACTACGTTCTGGCAAAATGATAGCCCCTCCCCTTTGCTGTTGTCTGGGTTGTCGTTCTAATGCCTTGGATGTCCCCTTGCCAATGTTAGAGTGAGGTAGTGGCAGTAAGTGCTTTCCGAAAGTCTTCACTCGATCGTTCTTGGGAGAGGGGTTACGCCAGCGTTTGGAATTACGGCTTCGGGCCCGAGGGATGTGTCTTGCTCTAAAGACTTTCAAAGTGGTGATGCTTTGTATAGGAATGGGGCGTATCCATGCTATCTTATACAAGAGAAGTCTTGTTCTTCTTGTAGATGTGTTATTGCCCGACATGACATGACTATCATCCCACACCGGCTCTTCGGTAGTCCCAACACGTTTTGCATGGTTAACATGTGTATGCAGATGTATACACATAAGTGTCTAACGAGAGAGCAATGATACTCTGTGGGTGAATATACATGGTTTTATCTAGCCAATACCCACAGTGCAAATAAAGGGCATAACTAATAGCATAAGCTCAAGCGCATAATTACTCGTCTAACGGCAAAGCTCCGTAGTTGTGTCACAAATGTGGCCTCCGGGGTATACTATCATTGTCAACATGCAATCGACAGATGTAACGTTAGAGTTCTAACGATTGACATACTCTATATGCCATTAAACTATCGACATATCATCGAAAATACTAAAATCAAGATCTTATGTACTACCAAAATGGAATGACTACAGCGCCCTCACTGCCAACGCCACCGTATTATCTACGAATCTAGTGCGGCACAATTGTCTTATACGCGTAATGATGGAAAACAGGCTTACTAGCAAAAAACATACCGTTAACCGGCATCCTCTTCTTCCGGCGCACAGCCCACCGAGTACGTCTCCGTTCCTTCTTAGTCGCGGGGGTAGCCGGACCCAACAATTTCCGAGCCTTAGCAACAGGCTCCTCGCCAGGAGATGTACCTGAACGTTTCCGTTTAGACACCGTCCGATCAGGAAGGGTGACTTGATTACTCCTCGTTCTCCAAAGCCGTTGTTGGTCCACCTTCATCTTTCTCCCTCCGGCGACACAGTTTGACTTCCTACCGTGAACCGGATTCCGGCGCTTCCGGTGGGGCTTTGCCTCTCGGGGAGGCGAGGAACGCTTGGAGTCTCGAAGGGCACGGAAGAAGGACTTGCGGAAAGAGTGGCGAGTGCGGAAGGCCTTCATTCTGGTGAGACTTTCGCGGGCTAAAGGGCGCATCCAGCACAATCTATTCATACGGATGGGGCTTTCTTCTCCGTTGCCCGTTTCTTCTGTAAGAGCACCAATGCGACGAACATGGGTGATACCGCGTTGCTTGAGATTGTCAGGTGGAGTGAACGTTTGCACCACGACATAAAATGACGCATTCAGTTCGTAATGCGGGTAGTCGGTTACTGTCTGCAGTTCTAGAAGATACTGTTTGCCACCATCCTTGTAAAGCTCTTCTGGGCCATTAAATGCAATCCCACAACCTGACCATGCTTTGGACGGTTTCGTGCGCAGCACGAGTTGCCTGTCACTTAATTTGTTGGCGAAGCTGAGTGACACACGCATACGTCTTAGCATACGGTACTTGTGCTTGGGTTGTGTCTTGACAGTGTAGATTTCACATCTTGGGCTGTAGATGAAGTCCCAAGCGTCTGAATAATAGACGGTTCTATTACAATGAGCCCATGACCATGTGGGGATTTGAAAGTTGGGTCGCTTCCAGTCAAAGAGATCGTTGCGCCTATAGAACTTGCAATTGGTGTCACGAATGTGCTTGCGGTCTCTGTCTCTGTAATCGGGTTTTTGAGTTGTCCAAACGAGAGAATATCTCAGGTTGCCAAGTGGAAACCCCCATATTTGAACGGGATTCGGTTTCTTCATATACTCCATAAACTCATAGAGTCTGTCATAGGGGTGTGCTATTTGTCGTGCCGAGTACACCTCTAAACGTTCGTCAAATGACAGTGGGTGAGGTTTCTTACGGCTTGAAAATACCTCGTGCGTTTCTACTTTCTCGCCCTGTGCCGCAAGCTTGAAAATCCCTTTGCGGCCGTGGATAAACCAGGCAGCTGTGTAATCTGTCAGATAAAGCCGATTAGGAGACATCAAGTCCTCCAAAACTGGCCAGCCACGTTTTAATAACTTGGGTTCGGAGAAGTTGTTCCACATTTTCCATTTCTGAATTTGACCCCAGAATAGCCCACTGTAGATGTTTGTAGAGCCGGGATCTAGAAATGGTTGACTATAGCCTCGCAATCCCGAATGGATCTTCTCGGCACCGACACAAGCAATAGTAAGCCAGGACCTTCCATAGATTTGGTCGATGTACTCCGTTTCCCTAGGATTGTCAATGCCATCCTTGTGAATAGTACAGTAGAGATCAATCCAGATATAAGGAATATCCAAGTCCTGAGCTAACTTCATACAGTCATAAAGAGTCCGTGACATGTTCTTCGTCGTCAATGAACCAGGCTGAGAAAGCTCAGACTCATTTTCCTCGGTGAGCATGTTGGTGTTGTCGACATCGTGGTGGTGAAGAACTGCGGAGTACTTGACATCAAGTGCCTTGAACTTGACAACGCATTCCTTGGTGACATCAATGAGACGGAAATATTCAGGACAATCTAAATATTGATGTTAGCTTTTCAAGTGGCTGATGCTCAAGAGTTCCTTACCTTGATTATGTGGAGTCAAATATCCAGGCGCCATGTCAAGATCATCTGCAAATGCCATCGGTAACTGCTCTTTCAAAAAGGCCGGGTTCATAAGATTGATTTCAAAGTTCAACAGCCCAAGCATATCTGGTTCTTTGACCGCCAGGAAGGAAAGCTTGATAGGTGTGTCTTCTGGGCGTCCAGAACCTCCACTCAACTGATGAAATTTGACATTGCCCAGTTGCAAAGAAATCTTTCTCGCACCACCACAATCTGTTGAAGAAAGGTAGATGCGGGGAATTGAAAATGAAGACATATGAAAACGCTTGGTAGGGTCCATCCACGAACCGGCATCTTTCACCAAGTACCGTGCAAAGGTAAAGCACAGAGGGCAACTAGCGGTGAAGCCAAGTCTTGTCAAAGCCTTGCCATCGGTCATATTGACACACGTACTCCAGGGGAAAGCACCCTTCCCATCAGGCGCCGGTCTCATTTCAACAAGCTGCTTAATGTCTTCATCATTGCACGACCACCAACTCGGATCAGCTTCATCTGGCAAAACAACACCCTCCGGGTTACCATCGCTCCCGACAGACTTGCTCAGTGGAACTTGAACCGGTTGGCTTACTACGGCAATATACTCATTTATACAATGAACACAACCCTTTACAACCATTAGCTTCAGCAAGATATCAATACAACATGTACACCACTTCCTTGCCTGGGCCACTTCCGTTAAGATTCGGCGGTTCAATTCGCGACATGTTTCATTGGCGATACCATCTAATCTCTGATGAACAGGCGTAGGATACTACTAGATTTGTTAGTTTCCTATTCCGGATAAATCCTCAACTTTCTTCATGTTCGACAGCAAATGGCCCACCTGAAATACTTTCAAATCAATGGAGAGTGCATGACAGTAGAAACGGTCCCCAACACCGAAAAATGTGGTTTCAAACATTGTCTTTTGATTTGATGTTAAAGAGCCTACGTTCTCGTAGGCGTCATCTGGCAAAATTGAAGATGCTGAATTACTAGCCAGATACTCTTATTTTAACACACGATATTTCGTCGAAATTCCCACGCGTCTGTGCCGCTCCACTTTTATATCGTGTGTGACAAGGATAGCACCTTGTCCCCGATCGCCCGAGAGCTGTTGGTTTCCGGGTGCTCGGTAAGTCCCGTAATACTGGTACACAAACCATCAAATCTGAATGCAACAACTGGAGTGGGAAAGTGCATAGATCGTCTACACAGATGGTTCCAGGGAGGATAGTGTAAGCTCGTGGGCGTTTTTGCACTGCAACCCTGTGGTGAAAACTAGTAATGCCTGGGAATACCAATTGGAGGTCATCGGTTTTGAATGTTAAGCTATAGGCCAAGATAGCTACAGACCAAAGATATCACAATCATGTAGTGTCTTGGTCATGTCAGCGTCGGAGGCAATGAGACGGTTAACTTAACAGCTGAGGAAGTCTTATTGAAAACACCACCAGAGAAGTGCCTTACCTCTTCGGTCCATGTCAAACAGTTAACGCGAACAGAACATCAAGGAATTGAGCACTTGAATGGCCCCGAGTGCAAACAAGCTGTCGGCAAACACTTTTCGGTGACAGTGTGTACTAGGCCAAAACTAAACACCAAGAGAAACCTATCAAACGGTGCCAGGGCCCTTAGCTCGGCCTATATCCAGTTGAACGTGGGAAACGTCTACTACCTGCCTTTCCCGGATAATACCAAAAATATGGATGATGCTGTCTGCCGAGTGTCCAAAGGAGAAGAGAAGGAGGTCTTCCATGTACTGTTCAAGTTTCCCAGGTTTAGGCCAGCGAGTAAGAAGGCGCTTGACTCGATAAAGGTCTAGCACCATAGATTTGAGATCTTATTCCCAAGCAGCAAGGGCAAACAGGCTCTAGCTACTTTCATTGAAGCTATAGAATTTTGAATGAACCGCTGGACTGAGTGAGGTGGTGAACATCTGGATAGGGAAATGGAGGTGGGTGCGTGCCCGTCGGATGGTGTACAAGATACAAGAGTTGCCGAAGAAGCCTTTGGTGGAAGAGTATAAGGAAGAGAGAGGGGGGGTGTCCAGTTACGAATGTTCTAGTGTTTTGTATGTACTTTATTTCGCGCTCATGTTACAATGAATGTCAATATTTCCATAGGCTCCGGCTAAAATGAGAGTAATGATCAAGAAACTAAAAAAAATGACCTTGGTTTCTGCGAGTTTGGAAGCAGAACGAGCACCCGATGTCTCCGGGACCAAAGTTAAAAGTATAACTATAAGCCTTCGTCGCGTTCTTACATCCAATTTGACATTTATGTATATGTGCATGTTGCTCATACGATTTATTCCACTGTCTAGATTTAACGTCTTTATCATGACGTCACTATGTGTGATCTTAGGGTCTCGGTGTAATGGGTTAATCGGCCTACTCCGACCAAGTGGCACCGATAATTAGCCGATAATGTTGCCTTGCTCTTGTCGCATCGCGAGTTGGTTGGTTTCCAGGCACATCTTATGGATTGTTCTAGTCAAACTAATTGCGAATCATTTACCAAGCCCCTTCAGCTTCAGGCTGCTTTGTTACACATTAATTACAGTATCCTTCTTTCATCCTCAACACACCAATTAGTCACTGCGTCTACAAATAAATTCATCGGCCTCGATATTGGTTCCACTCCGGATACATTTGAACTTGCTTCTTGACATTGAAGCCGCTCTGTTCTGAGATATCGAGATTCTTTCTCTCTAATTGTTCACATACCTCTCGCGAGTCTTGGAAATATGGCGTCTGATGAGGTGTCTGTTTCGACCCTCCTTATTTTTGTTGGAGTCGTGAGCTTCATCATATACAAAACCTTCTTCGCAAGCCCAGATTCCCTCCGTAATTCCAATGGCGTTCAAGATAGTGCTGCCCGCGCACAGCAGCTAGAGCAAAGTTGTGATCAACTTACACAGATGTTCCCGCAAGTCGACCGACGTACCATGTTGTGGAATCTCCGCAGAAATAATAACAACACTCAATTGACAACGGAGTTGGCCTTGGCTGGTCGCTTAAGTCAGGTAAGTCCGATATTCACTTTTATAGTGCCCCAAGGCTTTTACTAACCATGGTATGTTTGGATTTTTAGCCTCCTCCGTCATTCCAACCTGCCCCTGCTACCCCCACTGTTACCGCTCCACAGCCGGTTGCTCCCCAAGAAACCGCTTCCAAGCCAGACCTCATTACAAGATATAACCTGCACGACAAGATTGGACAGCCTTCCCTGGAAGAGTCTCCGGAGAACTCTACACCGAAGGGAAAGGCCTGGAGTTCCAACAAGGAGGACAGACAAGAACTACTCAAGAAGAGAAGGGAAGCAATGATCCTTGAGGCACGCAGAAAGATGGAGGCTAAGATGGCTGCACAGAAGGTGGAAAGCTCAACGTAATTTGAGCACTATTTAGAGTAAAGTAGCTTTGTCAAGATATGTAACATTGTTTGGTATGGTTTGACTGTCTTGTTTTCAGTTTACTGATCGTCATCTTCGTCCACATGTCAAGAATCCTGTTGGATGATGTTGAGATGGTCTTGTTTGTTAGGGTTACCACAAATGCACTAGTTGCGTGCCTGCTATATCTTGTTGAAGAATGTCAGAACACATGATGACCGCAGTTTTTAACAAGGCAACTGCATTGTGTTCGCAAAGAGCGAAGCCACATTATATTTATATCTTTGATGTTGGCGACCACTAGAAGTCCACCTATATACCAGTGCAACTATAGATTCCATTGAAGTTGACGTCATGGACAAGGGGAAACACGGACATCGTTTATTCAGTGTCGTCATTGAAATAGGCTTCAATAAACCATATGATTTCATGATAGTACATGTGCTACAAGACTATCGCGATAGTGCTCACTGGTGGTAACTGCAGAGGCAACTGCTTCGTACGGAAGCCCCGCATTAGATACCCTGATTATGCTTGTTTATCTGTATCCAACTTTTTGAACGTTACTCAGTTTTCCCCAGTACCTGCTCCGTCTTACACATGCATACAATCGAAGCTGAGCTACACCTGCTTCTACATGTTGTAGCGATTACAGCATAACCTCACGGAACTTAATTTGACTAGATCTAGGTGAAAGTCGTCCCATTATCTTCCAAATTCATTTGTTGTTTCGTTACCTAGGTCGGTACAATCCAAACAAGCATTCATCTGGCTTGATGGTTGCCAGGGACACCCCAAGCAATTTTGAATGCGGGTTTGTCTCGATTTCATTAGCTAATTATTCTGTTGCCTTTCAGCATCGCCTCTTTGTCCTACAGAGGCTGTGAACTGTCGACAGAAATATCCGCAGTTACACGCGATTTTAGACGTATCAAGTCGGAGTTCAACCCATTATCAGCAGTCGGCTTTTTCACCCTTTCGCAAAGCCTCGCTACATATCGAAGCTCGGGCCATTGATTGCTATGCTTAACCAGCGATTTTGATAATTATTCGATCCAAGCCAACTAACCTCACCGACTCGAAAAAATATCCTATCACGTTGTCCGTTGACCTAAAACCTCAGCGCAGGTTTCATGTGATGACCAGAAATCACAACTATATCATCGACAGAGCAGACAGCTCCTTCGCCCACTAGATACGCTACGTACTTTGCTCCCGAGACTATCGACTGTTACCCCTCCAATAATTATCCCAGACGTCCTGTGACGCCTTTGCGACGTGCACCGCTCCTACTGGTGCTACGATTGTCATTGCATGCGATCCGTTTACCGATTTCCCCTGATACACCGCGAAACTTGACGACCAGAATCTTTAGTTCTTGAGATTCAACAGTTGGGTCGCCATGGTGAAGATTGATTTCACGCGGGATTACTACGCCGACCTTGGTGTTAGCCCGGATGCGACTGATGCAGATATCAAGAAGCAATTTCGGAAGCTAGGTATGTCCTACTCTGAACCACTTGTGCCAATATCTTGGAATTATTGAACTGACCTCTTCCCCCTTTTAGCCTTACAATATCACCCCGACCGAAACCACGGAAATGAACAGGAAGCCAACGACAAATTCCAAATCATCGGTGCTGCTCATGAGATACTGTCTGATGCAGCCCAGAGAGCAAAGTACAATGCAGGGAGAATCACAAAGTCAGGTCGAGCTTCGGGAGTCCGGGGAAACCCGTGGGCTAACGCCGGATCGCAATTCCAGCCCCCGCCGAAGCGTGGCAACCCGCGTCCCGCCAGCACATCCAATTTCAACTCTTCTCGACCGAAAACTGGAGCGACACCCACTGGAACAGGGCGTTTCTACAACTTCGCCACAGGTGCAGCTCCTACTGCGAAGCAGGCTTCAAACGCCGGTTCTGGCGCTGAAAGTGCTTACTATGCTTGGAACAATATGAGGAGCGGAGAATCTAGCAGTGCGCGGAAGCCAACAGCCCCGCCCCCGCCACCTAGAGCATCAGGAGAAAGTAGTTCTCGACCCGTTCCACAGACACCTACAGCCAGGGCACGCGCTGCCGCCGCTTTTGGAAACAGCAGCAAGAAGGGATTCAATACTCGGGCGCATGGTGACGAAGCACCGGTTTCGAGCTCGAACTACTCTACTGGACGTAGAACCGTGCCTACGTACGAAAACATTTCTGACTCGCCCGAAGAGTCTCGACCAAGCCCCCCACCTCGACCACAGAAAACACCAATTCCCCGCGAGAGGGCATTTTTCGACATCTCTAGCGACAGTGAGCAGGAACCTTCGCGGTCCGAGAGAAGACCAGAATTCCCCCCGATGAAAAGCCGGACAACGAGACGTCCGCAGTCTATGAGTGATGATACACAAAGAGATGGTAGGAGCGCCCGTTTATCAGGATATTTTCGAGATGTATTTAGTGGTAGCTCTGGATCTAACCGAAGATATTGATAGGGAGTTCGGGATCTGGGTTTGGATCAACGGCTTGTCCACAGCCCCCCACTGGAAGTAATATGTATGAGTCCCCCCTCCTTGTTTTGATTTTTCATTTTATTGCCTTCAGTATATACCCCACACCATGTAATTGCTGGTGGGATATTTACTACATGCACGTAAAACTCGCGTTTGGTTTCTGATGTCCCATGATGGCTTATGTCATGCTGCATGAAAGCTATAGGACATTTTATGATAGTTCCTTTTCTACGTGTAATTGTGTTAACATACTAACGATCTAATCAGCTTCGGGGCTGGCCATTTCACCAGTCAACCTGCAACGGACGGTATGGTCCCAAATAGATCAAAGTTTCCAGAAAACATTGACACCCAGTTTTCGTCAGACGCCAAAGATCAGTTTACTTTCGCAGGATCCCAATCGAGCTCCAAATCCGCATCCCCGACTAAGAGTGCGTGGGATCCGACTACATGGAGCGGAAAAGTGGACAGTAAACACTTTGCGCCACCTAGTTCAGCCCGGTCATCACCAACCCGACCAGCTACAGCAAGACGCCCTACTCTAAGCAAGGGCTCTACAGACTCATTTTCAGCAATGGACGTTGACCCGCCAGCTCCGAACCCGACAACCGGCCCCCCGCTGCCACCCAAGGAGCGGGATCAAGCAGCGCATGCACGCAACGTACCAGTCGAGCCCGCAAAAAAAGAGTGGAGATCAGGTGAAATGGCTGGACGCCCACGCCGGCGCACGGGAAACAGTCAAGGACATAATGCCAGTGGTAGCGACAGCAGCTGTTTTGAGGTTCCAGCACCATCGAACAACAAGGGTAGTGAGGACACACCAGAGTATTTTGAAACCATCAAGAACCTCCGCAACGTGGAGCCCTTTGCCCCGATGTCATCAGAGCCATTTGGAATGGGTTCGTTGAATACGGATCTTCCGTTCCCAACCAGACCTGGCAAAAACCCGGTAGACTTGAGTTCCGCCGAACAGGCACCGGTGCCATTAGACTTCCCTCAACCGCCTGCTGCCCCTGTTCCTCCTTTTGTTGGATACACAGGTGGCGTGATGGATTCCCTTGCAATCAAACGTTATGTTATCGAATTTCAGCAATATCTGCGCAGATGGGAATCATGGAATGAACGAGTGGTTACGCATTTCAAGGAACGGCAGACAGCTATGGACAGAGTCCGCCTAGAAAAGCCCAGCCAGGTTGAATTCCTTGCTGACAGACAAATCCTAGAGCAGCTTGCGTGGGCTAAGCAAGACAATGAGGTTCGTGCTCGTTGGAGTCAATCATGGATGGCTCACGAAGAACAGCTCCGGCTGTATATTCACATCAAGGAAGTTGTTGGTTAGACGGGCAGAGAGACAGGAACTCATGCCACATAACGGCGTTTTAATTAGTAATATTGGCTACATAGACATGGTGTTAATGAATTTACTTAGATGGATACACACATACACTGTTGTCAGGTGACTATGTCGTGTTACCACAATGTTAGTAAGCGGTTAAGCTCCGCCACGCCGGTGTAAAGTGGATGCCGTATCCACAGAACAGCCCCATTGTTGGGTTTAACCACCAAGGAGAAGTTGTACCGAGTACACAAGGCAACACAGGCAGTTTGGAACAACAAGACTTGAAAGGCGTTTGTTACTATGTATGTACAGTCAAATTATTGATGTAAGTGGGGGGTTTTCCATGAAGTTTGCCAAAGACCTTTCTACTTGATATGTATGTTAGTCTACAAAGACATTGTTGCCATGGAGCACGGGATTCAATGATGGGAACATGAACGTCGTAAATAACCCTGAAAAACCTAACAATCCTTGTGCGATCCGTGGTAGAAAAAATTCGGCAGAAACATGAGCGGTAAGAAAATAGTTCACGACCAGTTTCCTAAAGGGTAGACGCATGTGAATTGTTTTCTCTCGTGACGGTGTTATACAACTTATCATTTTTATTCCTGGATTTGAAGTTTGCCTGGCCAGTTTTGGTATTTTGAACGAGACTTTAGTCTGGTATTCAAGGGTTGTTGAAATCTTCGGCAGGGCATATTTATTTTGTTTGAACCGTTTGCCTCTGACGTACATATAAGCTGTACATACATACATACCTAAAACAACGTTTCCAACGGCCTCGAAGCATTTATTAGGCAATATAAATATTAAGGCACAAGGCAATCTTCAACGCCTATTTCATACAGTCGTTTTTGCCATTGGTCTATTAGATTTCTCTGCGACCTGTCCAATCCACCCACATTCCTTCCATTCTTTTCTTCGTCTAGTCTTCGCGTATCCGGTACTGCTAGAACGCTCGTCAACTCGCCTGGCCGCACGAGATCACTTTAATTGAACAAGTGTGCGACCTTCACTTGTCAGTACACTGCATCACAGCATCGCGGGATCGCAAACTAGAATTGATTGTTTCGCAAATTGATCTCCCGGTTCCTTGGCGTTACCAAACATCACCAACCGTCTGTTCTCGACCTCTCTCGACCTATTAGATCAGTAATCGTCAAGAAATTGTCCTACGCATCACCAGAAGACAACCCCTTCTGGAAAGTACTTCCGCCAATCGAAAATACACTAGAATTATAAATCAAACGTCTCGCGACTCGCCACCACCAGAATGTCACCCAATGGCACCAAACGAAAGGCCCAGGCTTCCCCCGTGGGCACCCGAATTCCCAAACACGCGCGCTCCGTTGACGGCGGCGCTCATTCTCCTGAGCTTACGGGCGACATGGATGGTGTTATTTCCACCGGAGTGGAGACAGAGGAGAAGAATCTCGCTAATGCGCCGGTGACAATTCCCGTTCGCGCAAATGGAGCTTTAGAAGAGGGTTCTGACGACGATGAGGTGGATATGGATGACATGTATGATAGCAGTGGCCAGGAGTCTCAGCAGTGGCAAGAGGTTATCAGTAATGTTCTTCCAACGGTGGTTTCTATCCGGTTTTGTATGCCGTGCTCTTTTGATTCGGAGTTTGCGGATACTAGTGAAGCCACTGGGTTTATTGTTGATGCCGAGAGAGGGTAAGTTTGGATACTTTGTTTCTGTGGTGTTTGTGGAAACTAACATTTGTTTCTATAGTTACATCCTTACCAACCGCCACGTCGTTGGTGCCGGCCCTTTTTGGGGATACTGTGTGTTTGACAACCATGAAGAAGTTGACGTTTACGCTGTTTACCGTGATCCTATTCACGATTTTGGTATCCTTCGTTTCGATCCCAAGGCCATCAAATACATGCGTCTTCGGGCTCTTGAGCTTCGTCCTGACCTTGCCAAAGTTGGTCTTGATATCCGTGTTGTGGGTAACGATGCTGGTGAAAAACTTTGTATTCTCTCTGGTATCATCTCCCGTGTGGACCGTAACGCGCCAGAATATGCTGATGGCTACTCTGATTTCAACACATGCTACTACCAGACCAACGCGGCCGCTTCCGGTGGTTCGTCCGGTTCACCTGTTGTGAACATTGACGGACATGCCGTTGCGCTGCAGGCTGGCGGTAGAGTTGATGGCGCGTCTACAGATTACATGTTGCCGCTTGATCGCGCGTTAAGAGCACTCAAGTGCATTCAGGAGGGTAGAGAAGTCCAACGTGGTGATATCCAGTGCCAGTTCTTACTTAAGCCGTTCGATGAGTGTCGGAGACTTGGTCTTTCTACCGAGAGAGAAAAACAGGTCCGTGCGCAGTTCCCTAATGTTAACCACATGCTCATTGCTGAGATTGTGTTGCCTGAAGGTCTATCACATGGCAAGCTTCAAGAGGGTGATGTGCTACTCGAGGTCAACGGCAAGCTTGTTGTTGACTTTATTGACCTGGACTCTATCTTTGACGATAGTGTTGGCAACAAGATCCATGTGGTGGTGCAAAGAGTAGGCAAGGAAATTAGCCTCGATATCCAGGTTGGTGACCTACATGCCATCACCCCCGATCGGTTCTTGACAATTGCGGGGTCAACTTTCCATAACATTTCTTACCACCAGGCTCGTTTGTACTGCGTGCCGTGTCGGGGTGTGTACCTTTGTGAGGCAGCCTCTTCGTTCAGACTCAAGTCCGCTGACACTGGTCTTATCATTGAGACTGTGGACGGTCGTGAGGTTCCCAACCTTGATGTTTTCTCTGACGTTATGGCAACGATTCCGGATCGGGCTCGCGTAGTGGTGACGTTCCGGAGCCTCAGAGATACCCACAGTTTGCATACAACCATTGTCAATATTGATAGACATTGGAGCAAGAAGATGGAACTTGTGGTTCGTAATGACAAGACTGGCCTTTGGGATTTCACTAGTCTAGCCGAGCCTCTTCCTCCAGCTCCAGTGGAGCCTAAAAAGGCGGCCTTCATCAAGCTGTCGCACACTCCCAACGCGGAAGTAGCCAGTCTGGTTCATTCTCTAGTTCAAGTCACATGTGTCCTTCCTATGAAGCTGGATGCTTTCCCTAAGAACCGTAGATGGTCTATAGGTGTGGTCATTGATGCTGAGAAGGGTCTTGTCATCGTCTCCCGTGCCATTGTTCCGTTTGATTTGTGTGATATTACTATCACTATTGCGGAATCGGTCCAACTTGTTGGCAAGGTCGTTTTCTTGCATCCTCTCGAGAACTACGCTGTTATCCAATACGACCCTTCCCTCGCCAAAGGACCCGTTACATCTGCCCGTCTTAGTTCTGAGCCCATGTACCAAGGTCAAAGCACCTACTTTATTGGCCTCAACCGCCAAGGCCGTTTAGTCCACACCAACACGTCGGTGACTGAGGTTACGGCCGTTACTATCCCTCCCAACTCGGCTGCCCCCCGCTACCGTGCCGTCAATGTTGATGCCATTACAGTCGACACGGCCTTGAGTGATCAGTGCGGCTCTGGTATCTTGGTGGCGAATGATGGTACTGTGCAGGCGTTCTGGATGACCTACATGGGTGAGCAGGCTCAGCAAGGTGGCCAGCGGACGGATGAGGAATACCACCTTGGTCTGGCTTCCAAGTCTATACAGGGTGTTGTTAACACTCTTCGTGATGGCAAGAAACCTGAGTTGCGCATGTTACCTGTTGAGTGGACGGCCATCCCTATGAGTCAGTCGCGAATTATGGGTGTGTCGGAAGAATACATTGACAAGGTGACTGAGGTCAACGATACACACCACCAGCTGTTCATGGTTGATAAGCGTTGGATGGTGTCGGATTCTGAAAAGTCGGGTCTTGAAATCGGCGACATCTTGCTTACTATAAACGGCAAGGTGATTACCCGAGTGTCTGAATTCGAGGTTATGTACCAGGCGTCAGAGCTCGACATCACTGTGGTACGCAAGCGCAAGGAGCTTAAGCTTAATGTTCCGACTATCTCTGCCAACAACTCGGAGACTGAGCGAGCTATTTGGTTCGCCGGTGCTGTGCTTCACCGTCCTCATCAGGCTGTGAGACAACAAACTTCAAAATTGCCCAGTGAAGTGTACATTAGTGCGCGGAGTCGCGGATCTCCTTCATGTCAGTACGGATTGTCGCCGACTAACTTTATCACGCATGTGAATGAACGGGAAACGAAGGATCTGGACTCTTTCTTGGCGGCGGTCAATGAGATCCCGAATAACACATGTAAGTCCATACATATGAGGCTAAGTTTAAGACCGGGGTGCTTTTTACAGTTACAGATATAGATACTAACGGGCCGTTTTGCGCTTAGACTTTGTCATCAAGGCGGTCACTTTTGACTGCATCCCATGGGTGTGTACAATTAAGAAGAACGACCACTACTTCCCAACAGTTGAGTGGGTCAAGGACGAAACGGATGTTTGTGGTTGGAAGAGAATCTCTCATGAAGTTGATGATAAGGGGGAGACTGAGACTGTTATCCAGGCTACAGCTACGGCTGAAATGGATGCGTAGTGTATGAGTTTTTATGGTTGTATGTACATGGATGAATAAATTAACAAAGTAGGTTGAGCACTGAAACACAGCGCTGAACTACAAGGTGTCTTTTTTTACAATTTGGGGATATAGTCCTGTGCAGTCCTGGCGGACTTGCGGGCGTTGGTGACACGTGGGACGGAATCTTCATGAGAGGTGATTTTGGGAAAGCACGAGAGACATTGTTTGGAACTTTGTGTTAAACGGCAAGCTGAAGCGGGCGCTTGGGTATTACTAATTGGGGTTTAGAAGGTTAAGCCCCGGTTGTACCAATTCATTCAGAAGGAGGAAACAGGCCAAAGCCAATCAGCAAGTACCGAAAACCAAAGAAAAAAAAAAGCAGGTGGTAACAATCAGAAATGATTGGGTCTAGTCCTGCGGTACCACGCTAGAATAGAAGCATCGTGGAGATTCGGTCTGAGTAATCTACATAGGCTAAGCTTGGTGATGTGCGTCTTATGCAATATGGAAGGGCCATGGCGGACGATGTACATTTTTTTTCTTTTTGCTTTTGCTTTTGGGGTTTTATGGATGTACCATGGCTACATATGTATGTACAAATGTCGGTCCGACGGAGCAATGAATGGACGGACGGACGTTGTTGGTTACATGGGTAGGTAGATGCGGTTACAGTGGCCCGATATGTGCAGAATTACCGAATGGGGATGTAGTGGGCTGATGGGCAAGAAAGGAACGGAAACGGAAACCATGGACATACGGGGAAGGGAGGGGGGGATTTACGGAGGTGTGTATGGATTGGTAACTGTATTTGTATTGGCGAGGTAGTTGGGCGTTCGTTATCAGCGGGGTTTTGTTGGGCTTTGAATAGATGTATGGATATACATTTATCTTTTGAAGTATCAAGTTCTTCATCATCATTACAGATATCCGGTCGGCATTGTACATATATCGAGAGACCAGATCCTTGTCGTTTAGACCTTGTATGGATGTAAGTGAGAGGTTTCTTTACCGATGTGACTGGGCTAAATGCGGTTAAGTTGTTTCTCCCGGTCAGCCGTGTGGCGAATCCATCGCCCAAGTAGAGGAACGACGAAAGAGAGTGGGTGGCCGTGGGGTATGTTTTCACATATGTCTGCACGCAACTGATTAATTGGTTACATACGGACGCACGGGGTTAATGCATTTATCTAGCTAGCTAGCTAGCTACCTGGAAATTGTTGGGCAGCTTTAAGCTTTGGTTGATATGATATGATAGGCGGTGTATGTGGCTGGCCTGTTGTACCAAGAGTATAAAGAAGGGGTCCTTTTCCCATCCCACTCCTAACATTTTCCTCTCCTAGATATCTCAACTAAACAAACCACACACACACACCAACCATCAAAATGTCCCGCCTCACCACCCCCACCCGCCAATTCACCCGCGCCATCTCCCTCCAAGCAACTTCCCTATCCCGCCCAACAGTAACCGACCTCCAACACAACGGACTCTCCCCCAAATACGCCGAACTTCTCTCCACCGAAGACGTAAGTTCATCTCTCTCTTCCATCCATCCACCTACAAAGCTAACTCTCCCCAGCAAACCCGTGGTCTCCGCACAACCCATAAACCCAACCACCGTCTCCCGCGTGTCCGCCCTCTCATGCAGACTTTCGCCGCTCATGCCTCTACATCTACTACTGGACCCCGTCATATCGACAGTACCGTGATGCCTATCCTTCCGGATACCGAGGGAGCTGAAGCATTGGCTGGCGATGCGGGACCGGCGGATAAGAAGAATCCTGAGTTACTTGTCGTGGCTACGGACCCGTCACTTGTTCAGACTGCTACCCCGCTTATGGAGGTGAAGAGTCGGACTGATGCTACTGAACTGAAACGTTAATTGGATGATGGAGACCATGGATGATATGTAGTTACCGATCGGAAGGGCTCTGGTTGATGTTATTACAAGTAATTTTATATGAAAATGTCTATTGTTTAAACATATTCCCAATGAACAAAAAGAGCGTGCGTAATACATGTCATTACTAGAACTATCCTGGAGGACATCTACTCACCAACAGGAGCCAACATGACAGTGACAACCATTTGATGTCATCCCAAAGAGACAAGAAACCCGCAAAAGAAAAAAATCACAACGAAGGGTACAAACCAACCAAAAACAATAAAAAATAACAGCAAAAAAAACATCCCAAGCGAAAAGAAACCGGCAAAAGATAAAAGGCAAACTCGCTCCATCCGTATCCATCTACCCCATTCCCATCTCATATCTGCGTTGACCGTCTACCGTCTCTTCACGGGTGGCCGAGGCTTGCACTCATCCTCTTCCACTGGATGCAGCATGATCTTGGTAGTCAATTGCTGCGTGTTGGCCTGGTAGCCCTTGCTCCAGTCGTAACCAATAGCATAGGCAAAGATGTTGCCCTGCTTACTGAACGCCGTGTTCGTGATGCTACCTCCAACATTGGGGTAGCCCTTCAGTCTATGCTTGGCGTCCTTATCCCAAAAGTGGAATGTGCCCTCGGAACCGGCCGTCGAGAAAGTACCATGAACGGGGTGGAAAGAGATATCGTTGACGGCGTAACAGTTAACTGTGCCGTTGCTTGGGGGGTCACGGTGGCACTTGAACGAGAAGTTCAAGCTGTCATGGTGTTAGCTTGGGTTTCGTTGATTGGAACGCTGGGCTTTAAGCTTCACTTACTTGGTGTCCTTGTCGTTGGTATACTGAATTGCACAACGACCCTCGATACTGCCAATAGCAAATCCAGCCGCGTCGGCAAAGCAAGAAACCACCCGAGTCTGCCACTTCAAAGGACTCTGGCTCTGCTTGAAAATAGCAGTAGGGTTGTTCAAGTTAACAACGTCAATGTAGCGATCCGCCGTCGCCACAACCATCAGATCCTTCTTGACATCCAATGAGTACACACGCTCCTGCACCTGGAGAGTGGCCGCGGCCGTCGGTTGCCGCATATCCCAGTACTTCACAGTCTTATCCCAAGACCCAGAAACAACCATGGGGGTACCGTTGGATTCGAAGAAACGGACGCAACGAACAGGCAAGTCGTGAGTACCGACGGAGACGGTTTGCTGCGTGGCAAGGTCGCATACCTTGACCTGCTTATCTGCGCCAGCCGAAGCAATCTTGGTTCCGTCCTATCATACCATACAGTTAGTCTCTAGCTTCCCCCGAAAAAAGAAAACACAACCACATGCGCGCGTGAAGTCCACTCCGGTATCCCGGCGACCCACCACTACCCGCCCCGGCTCCGCCAAACTTACCAGTGAAAAGTCACAGCTCAGCACTGGACCTTCATGCTCATAAGCATGTCTCCCCTCACTCTGACCATTCGACGCAATTTCGTAGATGCGCACCTTCTTATCCCAAGACGAAACCGCCAGGAAATCCGAAGCCTGCGACGCAGCCATCGAGAACGACATAGCCGAAATGGTATCCTCCGGGGGGTTGTTCAGCGCAACGTCCTTGCTCAAGTCGCCCGTAGCCGAAGTGGCGGGTGTTGCGCTCGCGCTACCGAAGAGAGTCGACATTTTATGTACTGGTGAACTGGATAGTCGTAGTATGTGAGATTGTCTGTGTTGGTGGATTGTTTATACGCGCGAAACTTGGTCGTATGGACGCAATCGATGATGAATGGTTTAACAAAACAACCAAGAAATAGACGGAAGGAGAGGACTGAAAGAGACCGTGGACTAAAAACCACACAACGGAAACAACGTATGAAAAAAAAAAACACCGCTAAATTAGAAACGGCATGAACAATATCTCTATGTACAGCTTAAACCAGCAGCTTCTTCCTTAAGCTACCATGCCCATTACTCAATCTTTTTTTCACTGCATTGCAGCCTCGCCTGTCGCAGCCGCGCTATATCCCTGCCAAACACTCTCGCGCGCCGCCGTCTGTCACCAGCTGACCGCATTCTGATCCAACAATAGTCGAAGCTGACTAAGACAAGCTCTAGCACCGATTGGCCCATCCATCTTATCGATACCCCACTAAATTTTTTACCGCCCCACAAGAACCAGCCTGCCAAAAAAGCAGTGTGTTGCCATGTATAAATACGTCCACGCGCCAACACATTCCCAATTCCTTTCCTTCTTCCTCGCATCCCCTTCCCCCTCACCCGACAAATCGCTATCGAAGCAACAACAGAGACGGCCCGTTCGTCTCCTTCAGCTTTGGGAGAAAGTCCCCGGACCCCCTTGCGGCAACGCGCCGGTTTTATACCCGGCTGACCTCCCGAGCCCAGTCCTCTTACACGCACTACGTGCCCGCTACACCAATCAACTCTGTCTCGCCACCTCCAGTCTCTGATTACCAGCCGACAACATCACACCAGGACGAAGATATGAGTCCGTGGTGCGGTCTACGGCGATCGGAGCTGACGGGTGATGAGCCGTGGGGGTGTAGTGACGCCACGGGTGCCGGAGAGGATGGTGGCGGTGGAGGGTTTTTTCGTCGAGTTTAATAGACATGCGATTGGCGGGTTTCGACCCAGCTTACTCGATGGGGCTCATTCTTGGATTGGGGGGGGAGCGGATCAAGACTTTACTTTTTGTATCGTTGGTTTGGACTTTTTTGTCCACGTCTGTTGCTGGGCTTCTTTGCTCTGGCCGGCTCACCTGGGTCGAGACATTTCTTTTTTATACACTCTGGTTCCATGTGCTTACGCCACGGGGTCGTCGAAGTCCAGGTTGGGACTGGCTGCAGCAAGTGCTCAGTGATTCTCAGATGTTTTGTTGGTGTCGGTTGAAGTTCATATGATGATAAAACATAGAGTCAAGCCCTGAGTAATGATCTATTGTGCTTCGGCGCAGGACACACTCCTTGATGATAAACCTATTTCGAATCTGAACGAACTTCAACTTAACCAAGTTTTTGTTGTTGGCTGGATAACAGGTCTCTCGACTTGTTTATTTAGTCAACTTTTTTTTTGTGTTCCTGTAGATTAACCCTAATGTCAACCTCATCTGTACTTCGCGTCCCTTTTTGCTTATGTCAAATCTCTTCTGCACGACGTCATCTCGATCGCCCACATAACTAACGACGGTACTGTCTCACTTGTGCACGTACCAAAGTGATACTCCCCAAAGATGCTTCTCCTGTATTCATGAATTCATTACACTTGATGCAACGAAAAAACGGAGGTTGCAATAGCAACCCGTGGTATATTCCCAGTCATATAACCCCTAAACTCCATCCCAAAAGCAAAAAAGTACAAAACAGATTCAACCGCGTAGACTACATTAATCCACTGAGTACAATCTTACCCAAGTTGGCCATCTCAATTCTCACATTACTCCTCACCGCTTCATCAAACTCCTTAATAGAGCCCTGAAGAATGATTTTGCGTACTTTAGAGTCCGCCTTCGCAAACTGTTCTGCCACAGGCGGTGTGCACTCCTTATTCGTAGGAATCAGCCCGATTAGTTTGCGATAGCACTCGATAAGTACGTCGCATAGCGTCGCAAAAGTCTCGTGAAAATCAGGATCGAAAGGCAGACTTGGTGTCAATAATGTAGTGTATGACTCTCCTGGATACAGATCCGCCTCGGCAGCAGCAAAGGCTGCAGCATTGGAGGTCGCAGCGGGCCCGGCACCACCAGATCCCGCGTCCATCCCGTTATCATGTTGTAAATCTGTAGCTGCAGATGATCTCCGACGGCCACCAGGGCGCCGAAACATTTGTGGGAGACGTGCACGGGAAAGTGTCGAATTAGACGAGCTCTCGCCGTGAAGTTGTGAGAAGGTCTCGAATTCGCTTAGTAGAGTGTTGAAAGCGCGTAGGTATTCCAAAGGCGTCGTGCCAGCCAGATCAATGACTGTAGGTAGAGAAACTCCGAGTAGTAGAAAATTTGTTGCGCGCCGGGCAAATCGAGAAGCGGCGGCGGCTGACATGCGAGAGACATCCGGCCGCTCCATTTGATAGGTGTTAAACCAGAATATGCGATCTTCGTGTCTGTATACCCAAAAGGATAACCCCTCCAGTCAGAATGTTTCCATCGCGTTACATTGTGTTGCTGTACTCACGCTTTACGCAGATAGTCCAATGTGCTTATCCGCTTGTGTGCCAGATCGGCTATATTCCCGTGCACGCCGCCGTCAACCCCTGGCGGCGCGGGCATAAGACTCGTATACGATGACATGAATCCGGTTGATGATCCCGAGGTAGAAAAGGCGGTTCCTGTATGTGTGCGACTTGGCGCCGGAAAGTCCTGTGGAATGAGGGGCGAATGGGCGTCTACAGGCGTGACACTGGTACCGGGACTGACACCTCCGAGTCCGCTCGATGAAACAGCAAGATTGGCAAAGTACCCGCCGTTAAAACTGGCTTGTGTATTAGGCGTGGGGTATGTCGAAGCCGAAGCCGAAGCAACAGTAGCAGTCGCAATGTCGGGGAGCGGGGGTGGCGCGGAGTCAGGTTGAGGGATGTTTCCTAAACTAGGACGTCGTTTGCTCTTGTTTGGCGAGGAAAAAGAGGCTTTGCGAACAAACGAAGGACGACGGTCGCGCGTGGGCTCGGCTATGGCGAGGGATTGTAGGTTAAGAGCTGAAACGCTGGCAGCCAGTTCTGGGGGAAACTCTGGGGCGCCAAAATCTGGATTTGGCGAGGGCGCGGTGCTGTTAGATCTGCTGTGCGAGGTGGATTGTTGTTGGTTTGGAGAGGTGAAGGATAGTGAAGAATTTTGTTGTTGGTCGGGTCCGGAACTTGTACCGGGTCGTGATTTGGAACCACCAAAACTGAACGAGGAAAAGAATGAGGTGGCATTTTGGGCGGATTTCTGCATTTTGACGAGTGTGAGCGCTGGATGGCGCTGGGTTTGAGCGCTGTAGTCGCTTGGGTGCTGGGTGCTGGTTCGCTCGCTGGCGTACGTGAGCAAAGACTATGTATGGATGGACAGGCGTGCGCAGTGCAGTCGTGAAATAGCCAACATAAGTCTGTGTGGCTAGCGTATTGCGGAACAAAAGTCGAAAGAAAGAAAACCAATCGAGTGTCGAGCGGAAACAAACGAGTGATATATGAACAAAAGATAGTGAAAAGAAGATGACAACAAAAAGTACAACAGCCAGTAAGAATTGGTCTTCAGCTTAATGCAAAGAAACGGCAAGCGAAAGGAATCCGAGTATGTGCAAGGTTAGAGAAAGTCGGGATAAGTAAAAGGGCAAAGAAGGGGGAAAGAAGGGCCCACAGGAACAAAAGAATGGAGTGACGGAACTAGAGCGAACATCCAACAAGAAATGGCGGCAAAAGGACGGCCCAGAAGATTGCGAATTCGCCTAGCGTTCCCCACGTTACTTTATATCCACGACGATCCACAAGAGGCCGACGACACAACGGAGGCAATAAACGCACTCAAGACCATGTAAAATGAACCTGATTAAGTAAAACAAAAGACTATCAAAACCAAGACACGCATTCAATGTGCCCTGGGTTGTATAGCCAAAGCCAAGTAAGCTGCCGTTCCTTGACTTAAGTATGATTCGCACCGGGCAAATGTGTCTGCAGCTACCGTAGGCCCGGGCCGCCTATGTCGTGTGTTTCCGTAATGGGAATGTTTATTGAATTGTCCCAAATAGAGTTGGATGCCACGGGGCAATCACTGCGCAAAGACCTTGGCGGACTTGAGCCAAACAGGCACCAAGTCTGGGATCACAGGGGGTGAATTGACAGTGAGTCGAGGTATTTTGTAGACAAGTTTGGCACTGGCACGGACGAGGCCAAGTCTCACGGTGATGATATCCGTTTCGCTATATCAGAATCTTGGCCGAGTTTTTGATTTCGGTGCCGATGATGGCCGGAGCTTCGTGGTGTGAGGTGGCCTGGTGGCGATGTCTTTTATAGACGGCTTGTGGGAGCTATATATGCATATGCAATAGTAGCTGACGCGAGGGTTGACGCCGTGGCGAGAGTGGACAGCAGTCAAGACTTATTCTTGGTGGGTTTTGATGTTGCACGACGTGGGAGGGAAAGTGTATGACACACAATATATTCAAGAATGATAGAGGGTCACGAGGAGAGTAAAACAACACGGAAGACAATGGTAAAAAAGACTAGGTAGAAGAGAAAGAAGAAGAAGATTTCATGTTCACTTCACGTTGACAAAGATTTTCACATCATCCACCAAGTCAGCCTCGTACGTATCGTACTTTAAGACAGCAAACAGATGGCGCAGGTTACTTTATGTCTCCTCCCTCCCTTGACGCATATGCTGACTCCAGATTTACCCGGGAACAACAAACTTTGACAATACGACCCGTTCTGACACCTTGAAAAGCTAACGGGAGGTGCCTAACACCCCGGATTCCGGGTTCGTTCAACATGGCCCGCTTATTGAGATTAAAGACTAGCTTTAGCACACGAGTGACAGTGCTAGTGTACAACCTTCATTCACAATAGATGTAAAACGTATATGTCGACGGTTCGTATGGTATGCGCGAAAAGTCACTGATTATTCATGTTTGCTATGCAGACTGGTATCCCGCAGACCTCTATCCGTCTTCGGTGAAGCTCACCCACAGGTCTGTGGGCCAACACCACGTTTCCTGAGGCGGCTTCCCGTGCTTCTTCACCAGGTGGCTGTGGTATTTCCCCTGGCGCACCAGGGGCCCCCAACAGGATCCGCCATGTCACAGTAAGCGCTAAGTAACCTTGATATCAGGGCCACCTCACGACTAGTCAGTCAGCAACCTGTTGCCGTGTAAACGGTACATTTCCACGACCAAATGCCGTCGTCGAGGTTCGCTCCACAGAACAATGTCGTTGCGTACGTGCTTTTGAATCCTACCACGGGAATCCGAAAACCCTATAATTCCCCGATGCTCCGACCGTAAGCTAATTCTTGTTTCATTTACAATCCTCATCCGCACGCGAGCATCCGGGCCCTGGATGGGCCTTCCGTGTTTAGCCAGTGCCGGGTCATGGCGGCTGATCAGCCGGCGTGCTTGGACCCAAACGAGTTTTTTTACTTGGGAGGAATTCGGGGGTCTTTCCAGTGGTATGGTGATAAAGAGGTTGTATTGAAACATTAAAAGACATTACACATTGGTTGAATTCAACAGGCTCGCGTCTTGGGCCTGTCCTGTCACATGAATGGACATATCACGCATTTAGGTGGCGTCGAGGCGTACCTGCATTTGAAATACGCCATGCTGCAGGTGGTCCTTTGGTCTGTCGGTACATGGGCTCGCGTGTTCGTCTCTTTAAGTGGCTTACTGGTTGGCACTCCATCTTTGGTTGTGGTTCCGACTTTGTCAGTGTTGAGTAGGAACCGTAGAACGTCAAGCGGTCATGGCTAAATCCCGTGATGCGATCTACAGTGGGTTATATGTCACTGCAACCCTAACATACGACTTATCCGAAAAGCCCCGCACCAAGTGTTAACTTGGGGGTAGGACGACATTGTTCAACAAACATCAATATTATTTGGTGTTGGACATTGATTTGCCATTCCTAACGACAGCAACATTACAACTTCCCCCGCCCCCTTATTATCACCATCAAGTCTTCCTTCTTCGCGCCTCGAGCTCCTGAATAGAACCCCACATTTTTACCACATTGGGCATCTTCCAACCAGCTGCGAACTGGTCAACTCGTGCTTACCCGATCTTTAGCTAGCATTGACTTGAGAAGCTTTGGCCTCGAGACAAAGTTGTCTACGTTGAAAGAAGTGATATAGTTTGGATTGTCTCTTTCCTAGCAATTTGTAAGATTCAAGAACACGAATTCCTAGTGTCATACAGTGAAACAAAATGGCTACCAACGTTGAACTGCCCACCGGCGAGCCGGCCCCTGAGGTTCTCGATAACCGTATCTGGATTGACGGCTGCTTTGACTTCTTCCACCATGGTACGTTGAAAGAGACTCCGCATCGAGAAATGAATAAGCGTGATAGGAGGGGCTTATAGTCCTCTTATGGTTATCAGACAATGAAGACTAACCAGGTCACTTCCAGGTCACGCCGGTGCCATTGTCCAGGCTCGTCAGCTTGGAAATGAACTCTACGTCGGTGTCCACTCAGACGAGTCTATTCTCGAGAACAAGGGTCCTACGGTCATGACCCTCGATGAGCGGTAGGCAACTGCCTTGATAAATCGTGAGAAGTACCTCTGATAACTAACATAACATCTTAGTCTTGCCGCTGTGGACGCTTGTCGTTGGGTCACTCAGTCAGTCTCTCACGCCCCTTACGTGACCGACCTCGACTGGATCACCCACTATGGCTGCAAATATGTTGTTCACGGCGACGACATCACCTCTGACTCCTCGGGCGAGGACTGTTATCGCTTTGTCAAGGCTGCCAACCGGTTCAAGGTTGTTAAGAGAACTCCTTCCATCAGCACTACTGACCTTGTCGGCCGCATGCTGCTTTGTACGCGTACCCACTTCATCAAGTCCTTCCCCGCTGTCATCGCCGGCACTGAGGGCCCCGGAACTGATGAGGAGAGAGTTTCCCTTGGAAATGCTATGAAGGAGCGTATGCAGCTGTATGCTACCGACGAGAGCGGTTCTGCCCCCGGCTGTGATGTGTGGTTTTGGAGTGCCTCGGTTGATGCCAAGACGAAGGGTGATGCTGAGGAAGCAGGTATCTTTGAGAAGTTATTCTCTGGTAAGGCTCCTAGACCAGGTCAGAGAGTGGTCTACGTGGATGGTGGTTTTGATTTGTTCTCGAGTGGTCACATTGAGTTCTTGAAGCGTGTTATTGAAGCCGAGGAGAAGACGGCGACAGACGAGGGCTGGTATCTGGAGGCTGCCGTTGCCGAGCGTGTGGCTAGTGGTGGTGACTACCCACCTGCCTTCTTGGTTGCCGGTGTTCATGATGATGAGGTGATTAACCAATGGAAGGGTGTCAACTACCCCATCATGAACATCTTTGAACGTGGTCTCTGCGTTCTGCAGTGCAAGGTAAGCTTTATAACTTGACATGACTACGTGGATGTCACATGACTAACAAATCAACATAGTACGTCAACGCCGTTGTCTTTGGTGCCCCCTTTTCCCCTTCCAAGTCTTACCTCACGGCGCTTCCCTGGGGAACTCCCGACATTGTCTACCACGGGCCTACGTCATTCATGCCCCTCACGTATGACCCGTATGAGGGCCCCAAGACTTTGGGAATCTTCAAGGAGATTCCTTCACACTCATACAAGGATGTTAACGCCGGCACTATCGTGCAGCGTATTACTCGGAGCCGTGAAATGTATGAGGCAAGACAGAGAGCTAAGGGTATCAAGGCGGCTGGTGAGGAAGCTGCCAGAGCGCGGGAGATTTTGGAGGAGGAGCAGAAGAAGAGAGAAGAAGAGAGAGCGCGGTCTTGAGAGGGCTTTAGAGGTGTTGTATGTATGTATGTGCATATGTAATGGAATGGATATATTCTGCAGGTTTCCGGGTATTGATACGTAATGTCGGTTCATCGGTTATAGACGGTTCCGGCTAATATCCTCCAACTTTGAAGATAACGGCATGTATGTCGCGTCATGTGATCATTTACGTACAATACGCATATGTGTGTATAGACACGAAAATATATACGTGACCTCGGTCCGGAATTTCCCGCCTTTTGAATTGTGATGCCTTGTGTGTCAAAACTTCCATTATCACGATCGCACAAGCGGAATCGGCGTCTCGGCATCTAAGTTGGAGAAAACAATTAGGGTTAGACATCACGATACACAGGCAACAAGCGGCTCAAGCAAGCGAGTTTCAACAATCATGAATCAACTATGCAGTCATGAGATGATATGTGATTCGTCGTAATTTGCGTTATTCCCGCCCTCATTCTCAGCAGATCCTCAATAGCAACGCAATGGCATGAAATCACCAGATATGGGTTTCCACAGCGGTCTTTCCTGTTCTGTGCACTCCATTTTACGAGGGGCAGAAGAAGGAGCGTAACCGCACCGCAAACTCAAAGAGTTAGGGATCAAAAGTACGCTGACATGGATGAAGAGGCGCTTCGGACTTCCGTATTTTGTTTTGGAAGCAGAAAAAGAGGTTGCAGGTGTAGTTACAGGGGGATAGACTTGGGTGTGTGAGTGGGCTGATTGATGTCATGTCAGTGTTGAGGCGAGCTGGTTCGTGTGCCCCTTTCGTTTTTGTATTGATCGGTGATGTCACATCATGATAAGTTGGAACGTTTGGTGAAAGTGAGGCGGCGCGGTGAACAAGGGGGGGTGAAGAAATAGCACCGAGAACGATGAAGGAAGAGGATGAGCTTTGTGAGCTTTGGTCTGGAAACGTGGTTATGATGATTGAAGGCTAACAGTTAAGAGGAACAAAAGAGGCTGGTTACATATGAGACAATTGACAAGAGACATTCAGATAGACTAGATATAAGAAGAAAGAAGTCAATATGTTTACAGTGTCATGATTCCCCACGCGGCTCTGCGTTGCCCTGGTCTGTCATATCACTCACCGCACCGGCCTATCCACGGCGGAAGGAAGAGGCTCTGTGGCTACGAGAAGGACCGGCAAAGGTTACGAATTCACCGAAATGGGATGACGTGAGTGGCTTGATGGCCAGTATGGGTTGGGTTGATGACATCAGAGAGGGGTACTGTACTAGGGCTAACGGACAAATAGACGAGAGGTTGGCTTTGGACCAGCGAGAGAACAGGTAATGGTCATTTGGTTGGGGCTTAGGAACTGTAGGAGGTAGGAGGGGTCACAGACAAAAGCTGTCGTATGTAAATGCCTCGTGTGGAGTGTAGTTAACCGAATTAAGTGTGAGACGTAGAAATGTAACGAATATGCATGTCATTCTCTACATATTGCTTCTGGCTATCTTGCTACATCATCTTGAAGTTCAATATCAAACTATAATCGGCCTAAAACCATCATAAACTACACCACCAATCACCAAAATCCATAACTCACCATACATCACTGTCGTAAAAAAAAACTGCCAACGCCAAATTAAACTGGGAATTAAACTGGAACCACCCCACTAAATAGTCCACATCATATCGCCCTGTCCCACCCCCGCGGCGCCTGCAGCTTCCTTCTACAGCCCCATGTTCACCAAAGCCAAGCTTGTGCCTGCCTCGCCCCAAAGGCACCCCTCTTTCCTTCAATGTTAGCTTTAGCTGCCCCTCCTCCTCCAAAAAAGTAACAAGCACCAAACAACCCCGCTGGCCTCTTCCGCTTCTGTAAAAAAAACGGCCGAACCGCCATTACCGATGACCTACCTCCAGGCGATGGTGGGTGAACTCACTGGATCTTGGGGCTTCTTGTAGTGGTAGTATCAATTTTTGGGCTGAAGGAGGGGGGGCGTATACAGAAGCTTTGGTTTCTTGGGGAGTAGACCCGGTGCTCTTCTTATAGTCGGCGAGGATCCGCCCCTCAATTCGCAATTGTCTTTCCCTTTTTCCTTTTCTTCTTTTTTTTTCCTTTTTGCTACAAGCACAACCTTCACATTGTTCTTATCACGATTTCTCAAAATGGCCTCTCTTAACCTCAAGCCCGGTGTCATCTACGGTGACGACGTCCTGCGTGTGAGTCGCTTCTACTTTCACCTTGTTGCTGTTTATTTGCGTTTTATCATTTGTTTTGCTGTTGCCGTTTACGCTGCTGCGCGTATACGCTACTGTGAGCCAATTTGGTATATGGTGCCGCTTATTGGATCGAGATATTGAGTTATGGGATGCGACTGTCTTTCATGTTTGACTAGTAGAGACTATCTTCATGTCTGACTAGTAGAGACTATCTTGATGTCATGCCGACTATTCAAGATTTCCCCAACCTCTATCAAATATTGGCATCTGCATTCGGTTACCCCGCCTTCGCTCGACCACTCCAACTCGGTCTCCATTTCCTCGGCACCGCAATGACGCAAACAAATGACAATATGTTTAATATGCTATGGCTTGTTTACTGACATATATTTCTTTCTTCATAGCTCTTCGAGTACGCCAAGAAGACTGGTTTCGCCATCCCCGCCGTCAACGTCACCACCTCTTCCACCGTGTGAGTTTCTTCCTTTTCTTCGATATCGGAGCTTGTTCGCGCCATGGAGCTTGGCGGCTGTGAAGTTTGCCAGATGTGGAACTTGGGTTAGACCCTTGTCTCAATGTCTGACCAACGTCCATCAACGCAGCCGCTAGAACAAGTTTAAAACATGTTAAAATCACCACGAGAAACATTCCAACTAATACTCTTGATAGCATTGCCGTCCTTGAGGCTGCCCGTGATGCCAAGTCCCCCGTCGTCATCCAGACCTCGTCCGGTGGTGCCGCTTACTTCGCCGGTAAGGGTCAGTCCAACTCTGGTATGGCTGCCTCGATCGCTGGTTCGATCGCCGCTGCCCACTACGTCCGCTCCATTGCCCCCATCTACGGTGTCCCCGTCGTCCTTCACTCGGACCACTGCCCCAAGAACGCCCTTCCCTGGTTGGATGGCATGCTCGAGGCTGATGAGGCTTCCTTCAAGGCCACCGGTCTTCCCCTGTTCTCTTCTCACATGATTGATCTGTCTGAGGAGTCCTTCGAGGAGAACCTTGAGCAGACCGCCAAGTACCTTGCCCGTGCTGCCCCCATGAAGCAGTGGCTCGAGATGGAGATCGGTATCACCGGTGGTGAGGAGGATGGTGTCAACAACGAGGATGTCGACAACGCTTCCCTCTACACCCAGCCCGAGGAGATCTACAAGATCTACGAGAAGCTTTCCGCCATCTCCCCCTACTTCTCCATTGCCGCTGCCTTCGGTAACGTCCACGGTGTTTACCAGGTCGGTAACGTCAAGCTCCACCCCGAGCTTCTCGGCAAGCACCAAGCCTACATCAAGGAGAAGACTGCTTCCGCCAACGACAAGCCCGTCTTCTTCGTCTTCCACGGTGGCTCCGGCTCTTCGGTTGAGGAGTTCCACACTGCCATCACCCACGGTGTCGTCAAGGTTAACCTGGACACTGACCTCCAGTGGGCTTACACCTGCGGTATCCGTGACTACATGGTCAACAACATTGAGTACCTCAAGGCCCAGATTGGTAACCCCGAGGGTGCTGACAAGCCCAACAAGAAGAAGTACGACCCCCGTGTCTGGGTCCGTGAGGGTGAGAAGACCATGGTTGCCCGCGTTAAGCAGGCTCTTACCGACTTCCACGCTGCCGGCTCCCTGGCCTAAATCCCTGAGTCTAGTATTCGGGCGAGGCTATGAGTTGTAACTGAGGCTGTTGGTTTACTTGTTGGTTTTCAGTAAAAAAGAAACAATCAATACAAGAAAAAAAACTTGCAAATCATGATGATTTTTTGTGTGTATTGTGTATTATGAAAAGTGACGTTGAGTGTTTGTATCTATATCTAGAAATTATTGGACATTTTCAAAGGGAACATGATACCCTAATATAGGGTTATAATTCTGTAGCATTAAAGTTCTGAACCAATCACGCACCTTGTAATTGTGCACCCCAACCCGCCTTGGGTTCCTCAGCCGCCGGCGCACAATATACAGCCTATTATCACCGACGGGCAAGCCACGATGTAAGTTCCCATATGGGGTAATTTGTAACATGAGAGGTGTCACTACCGCCATGTGATGTGACGTATCAATTCCGTCATATGACGTTGGCAAACCACATCACAAGCAATATGACAATCAAGAGTAGGGCCGAAAGATAGGCAAAATACTATGTCAAGTCGATGTGTATATTTGTCATGAATCGTGTGTACCACTGATTAGAGGACACGAACGATGCATAGAAGAAGAAAAAGGGTCCATGCAATCAATTGTCGGACGTCTGGGCCGCGGGAAATATCCGTCCGGACGAGGGGTGGGATTCCGCGAGTCGGTGTATATCGCTCTTGTGAGATGGGCGCGCATATGATCGGATAGCTGCGGATGGTGTTGGGGAACGGACGGGTGATTTAGGACTGGGAATGGAAAATTACTGCGATGCCGGAAGATGGGATTACTCTGTCATCCAGCTTTTTAGCCAGGGGTCTAAACGGTAAACACACCAAAGGCAAGCTAAACCGACGTAAATCGCCACCGCTAACTACATCCCATTGTTAAAATTTCCTCAATAGACGTGCTATATATATGTAAAGACACTGTGAAGAACTAAAAAACGGCTACACCGTTCCTGGGATGCCCGACCCGTCACACATCGGCCCTCGTCACAGCGCCTGCCTGAAAGAAGTTGAGGCATGGCGCTAGCGCTTGGGTGGTATCTCCATGGATGAGAGGGGAGTCATATCGGGGGTTCCACGGTCGTTTTGGCCGCATTGTGTATGTGTGGTGTATATAAAGACGGACTTTATCCCGCGGTGCCGAGACCTTTTCTGGTTCCCATGTCTCCCGTTTTTTTGTTCCTCGCACATATACTTTTCCAATCTGTTTGATTCGTCACCAGCTTATCTACGGATCTCTTCCTTGTCGTGAACTGTCTCCACCCAGTTTCCTTAAAGCATCCACTACCGCCCACACTATAACCCCATCATCATCATCATCTCCCTCCTCGTCCCTTTCTTCCTACTCACCAACCCACCGCCAAAATGACCATCGCCGTGTCCCCCCCGGCCTACGCCGAACTTGACGCCTCCAAGCTCAAAACCACCCTCACCAGCACCCCCCAGCCCGTCCCCGACCTCGCTTCCCGCAATGCCGGCACCGCCACTATGTGCACCGACCACATGATCACCGCCACCTGGAACGTCACCACCGGCTGGGAAGCCCCCGAACTCAAGCCCTACGGCCCCCTCTCCCTCATGCCCACCGCCTCCGTCCTGCACTACGCCACCGAGTGCTTCGAGGGTATCAAAGCCTACCGTGGCCACGACGGGTCCCTCCGCCTCTTCCGGCCCTCCAAGAATGCCGAGCGCATGCTCATGTCCTGTCTCCGGTGTTCCCTCCCCGGCTTCCCACCCGCTGAATTCGAAAAACTCCTTCACGCCCTGCTATCCGTCGACGCCCCCAAATGGCTTCCCAAAAGCGAGCCCGGCACCTTCATCTACCTACGCCCCTCCATGATCGGCACACAAGCCCAACTCGGCGTACAAGCCCCCCGGGACGCCATGCTCTTCATCATCGCCTCGTACATGCCCATAATGGACGCGCCCCTCGGTGGCATGAAACTGCTCACATCGCCCGACGACACCGTGCGCGCCTGGGTCGGCGGCTTCGGCTACGCCAAGCTGGGCGCCAACTACGGTCCCTCCCTACAAGCCACCTACGCCGCCAAGCAGCGTGGATACCACCAGATTCTCTGGCTGTACAGTGACCAGCAATACTGCACTGAAGCCGGCGCATCCAACTTCTTCGTCGTGTGGAAGAATAAGGAGGGTAAGACTGAGATTGTCACGGCCCCTCTTGATGATAAGTTGATTTTGGCTGGTGTGACGAGATCAGGTGTTCTTGACCTTGCTAAGGAGCGTTTGGCTGGCGAGGTTGACGTTGTTGAGCGGAAGTACACCATTGACGAGGTTGCTGAGGCTCACGCTGAGGGTCGTCTTCTTGAGCTTTTCGCTTCTGGTACTGCTGTAAGTTTTCAATTTTCTCGCCTGAAATGTCTCACATATACTAACATGTTACCCGTTTTAGTTCTTCGTTTGCCCCATTTCTACCATCAACCACCGTGAGAACAACATCACCGTTCCCGTTGGCGAGAACGGCAAGGGCGGTCCCATCACCGAGAAGATCAAGGGCTGGATGCGTGACATCATCTACGGTAACGAGGAGCACGACTTCGCCGTCAAGGTTACCGAATCTGCTTAAAATATTGTGCCAGTTTGTGTTTATTGTTTGATATTAAAGGTATAGACGGTTTCTATAGTGCCATTTTTTATAAGTCATGTCATAATCTATCAAAGCTCTGATTTTTTTACCTGAATGCACCATCACTTGTGACTACTGGATATCCATGTGTAAAAGGGCCCCGTAGAGGCAGTCTCCGTTATCTATATTCTACAAATACTAGCGCCTGACAGAAACATCCATCTTTTTGGGGAAAGAAACAATCGAAACCCTTGTCGTAATCAATACCACTCCGAGTCGACATTGTTCCGTGGTAACCAGTACCTTTGTCCAGGTCCAGTGTTGCAGTGCAGCGTCTCTGTCACACTACATGTAATCCTCCAGCACTGAATGGATCATGTGGACGATCTGGCTCTGAGTCTCCTCTAGGTTGCACTAAAAATAAAACGAAAGCCGTTAGTATCCGGTGTACACAGTCTGCATCATCCAATACTTACGTCTTCCAGGTCCTTGAGCTTCTGCAGAGCATCCTTGGCCATGTCCAAGATATCGCCCTGGAGCACATCGGCATCCAGGATACGGTCGAGCAGCTGGTGCGTACGATCCAAGCTGGTGTCACGGCCGTTCCAGTCCTTCGTCTTCATCTTGTTGACCAAGTTTGCCCGCAAATCCTGGTCTTTGCCCAAGCGTCCAATGTACTTGAGGCATTCCAAGTCCATTGTCTTGACAGACTCTAGCAGGTCGGTGACACACTTGCGGACAGTTTTGGGATCAGCCATAGGAGCTGGCGTACGAGTCTCAAGCTCGAAATCGAGAATGGCTTCGTCAATCGTCTCGTGTGCCATTTCAAGAACCCGAAGCTTCTGGGCCAGCTCCGTGATCTCCTTCTGGCCCTCACTGCTCTCCTTCTTGATATTCTCGCGAATGTCGTTGATCTGCTGCATCGAGTTCATGTAGATGCAAACCGCGTGATCGGTGCAAGCAGCTAGAATAGACACATCATGGTTAGTTGAATCTGATCATGGTTTCATTTACATGATGATAACTTTCATATACTCACTCTTCAACAGGGTCGACAGGCTAGTGGCATCGCGAAGCTGCTTCTCTATGGCATAGTTAGCATAATGTCTGGACATCTTCAAAACGGCGATATACTTACTAGTGAGATTGTCGCTATCCTTCAAATCGTCGGCGGTGATGACACGCTCCATCTCGTAATACTTCTTGTTGTTTGGTCGGTAGTATTGCTTGTAATACAACTTGGCCTCAAAAGAGTTACGGATTTCAAACATATCAGTGATGGGAACAGGCCCAGTAGGGGGGCTGCCAACTATAAAAGTTTCGCCGTCCCTGTCTGCAGCATACATTTGATGAATGCGGTAGTCGTAGTGGAGCTTTACCCGTCTGAGCGACTTCTCAGCAGCGTGGACAACACCTCCAGGCTTGAGGATTTCAGGGTACTCAGCCCCGCCGTCCAGAATCTTCTGTGTTTTGGGGTCACTACTAAACTCGGCAGTGTGGCCTTGGTTGTCCGCCAGACTAGGAAGGGGCGGGAACCGCTTGAGGCTGGCAAGGGACCGGCCCACGCCGGGGTCACGGTTAGCCTCCTCCTCATCAGACTTGCGAGGACGGCGGGGGATCTTGATCTGGATATCATTGGGATCAACCTTGAACGGGTCAGGGCGAGGTCCCTTGGGGGGAATCCGCATCGGCTTGAGAGGCTCGTTGACAACTTCTACAGGCTCACATTCCTTATCATGCTGGGCATTCTCGCCACGCTTCTGGATGCAGGTACACGACATGTACTTGAAGGTACGCTGCGTCATGAACGATGGCAGATTAGCCCGGTCGACTTCCGAAAAGTCCGTGTCAACGTCGTTGAGCTGAGCGATTGTCTGCAGACGTGCGATGAAGCAAGCATGGCCTTCCATCCCCTCCAGATTCGCAAGAATAGGTGGGGCTTGGCACCACTCGGGAGTGCCTCTCCCACTGCTGGCTCCGGAACTCCAATCGTCGGTGTCCATCGTTAAGAGTTTGTGTAAACGTTGGGAATTTCTAAGTCATTCAACCCAGTTAGTTTAGGTGTCTACACGGGCGACGGCCCCTTCTGTTGTTCGTATCATCAACCATCAACAGAGTTGTGGTTCAATGTCTGAGGGGATGAGGGTATACGCACAGATAGTCTCAAGTGGACAACAAGTGTTCAGATGTAGCCGAAGTATTCTTGGATGTTGATCCACTCAAGCAAACAAAACAACCTTGATGGCGCCGTGTTGTCGTTTTCTTTTCGTGATGATGGAACTAGGCTGTCTGGAGCAGGCAGGTCTGGGTACTGTTTATGGAGAAGAAATAAAGGTATTGAAAGAGACGACAATGATCAAAGGTTGGATTGAGAAGAAGAATAACAGCCTGGTAAGTTTGGGACACAAGGGTGTGTTTATTCACCAGTCTCTCAAGTGTACCTTCCGTTAAGAGGTGCGGGGCTCATTCCGGAACGGGAAATCACCTGCTCGCGGCAGTCGTCTGCGTCAGTGTGATGAAAATCAGCAGTAACGACATTAATTTGGTCACCATGTAAAGACCTAACGTCATCACCTTCCTGTATCTCGATGTCGGATGGTTCAGGATGGAATGCGTGTCCAAGTTGTAGTTGTGCCAGAATGTAGAGAGTATTGGCCATCAAGCTGCAGCTAGAGATATATTGGCCCATTAAAAAGCGGGCAGCCGAGTAATCCCATCTTGAATCTTTAGGTGGACAGTACGTGCCCATCTTGGTCCAATGGCATTCCCTAGACTAGCATGTCAACCACTATTCTAGACTCTGCTGGGTAATATACCTGCAGATTTCTCGCGCGAGGCAAGAACGACTCAAAGTTTCAAGCGTGAACAAGTAGAGATTTCTTGCCGTGTGCAAACGGAAGGTGGAATACATGAATTACTTTTCTGCCCGGCGAGCTCTAGGGCCCCGGAAGCCAGCAAACATAGCCATTAACAAAGACCGCCTATTAAAACCTATGAGACTGCCTGTGGCATCATCACTCTGGATGAAAACAATAGTCACTTTTAGACGTCCATAGTTCTCACAAATCTCTAAGCTTCCAGAATTGCCGAAATGGGCATAAACAGACCAAAAGCCAATGTTACACTAGTACTTTGAAATCCACCTGACATAGCGACTAAAGCTTATAGAACGGACCGCTGCCCCTGGCGCTGAAATCCGTTGACTGATGAAACAAGCTATCCACTACATCGTAAAAAGCCGAACGACTGATTTCATGGCCCTTGCGCTGGGCAAGCAATCATGATTGGCCGAAAATCGACATGGTACTACGAGGAATTTCGTCATGAGGTTCGGTCTAGATCCAATCGATTCATACTCTCTGTCTCTCTCTTTGTATCCTTCACCGTACTATTAAACAACTCACATTTGAAGCATTAAACCACCCCAAAACTCGGAGCCGCCGCTACAAGATCGCAGTCTTTCTTTGAACTGGTGTTGTCAGACGTTTCAATACATTTATTTGTGTGTTTGTTTGGCTCATCTGTGGCGTTCCCTTTCGAACAAGGAAAGAACGTCTGTTTTTCTTTGTAACTGCCACAACAGTCCAGAACTTCCTTTCTTGGGAATTTGTATGCACGAAAGTGTGGAAAAAAAAGTATTTGCTGGTCTGTCCTGAAAATAAAAAAGAGCCTTCGCCAGAATGGTTTTCGGTTTCCTTTCCCGTGGCAGTTTTGTCACGACATCTTCAAAGTCATCGACACCCATCGATTCATCAAAACCTGTGGATTTTGAAGGCTCCCTCAAGACTACCAACGAAATTCCATCAGCCGAGACAATGCTGAGACTCAGGAGCGCCATTCTTTTGGACCGCGACCATGCGAGCCACACCATGGACTCCATCCTTCAACAAGCGGACCGGACGCTTTTCATCTTCATCCGCCATTTCTTCTGTGGTGTAAGCTTACTTTCCAGTCGTGGATATCAGTGCATGAATTGGATTTAACTAACATCTGTCTCCTGCAGAACTGCCAGGATTACGTTGAGACGTTGTGTGAGGAAATCCCTCCCATGTCGCTGTCAGGCAGCACGTCCATTGTCATTGTTGGTTGTGGCGATCCCGACCTCATTGATATGTATGCCGAAACCACGCGGTGCAAATACCCGATTTACACGGATCCACAGCGCGAGCTCTTCGCTGAACTAGGTCTTCGGGAGACGCTTGAACTTGGTGAACAGCCCAAGTATATGCGGCGCTCTCTCCCTGTTGCTATCTTTTCGAGCATCCTGCAAGGCTTGAAACAGTTACCGGAGGGCTTGGCTTTAAAGTCCGGCAACCACCGGCAAGTCGGAGGAGAATTTATGTTTGAGATGGTCGAGGGACAACGGCAAGTGACGTGGTGTCACCGCATGCAGACTACTCGTGATCATGCCGAGATTGATTTGATCAAGACGGTATTGAAAATACCACATTAATGGTCCTCTCTGGTTGGTTCATGTAGTTGTTCTTGATGATTTTCATGGTGTCATGTTTCGTCTTGTGTTTCCGTTGGTTGTTTCTTGGTTTTGTTTGCGCGTGTGATGTTCATAATGTGGTGGAGATATGCAGATAAGAATTTAAATGTTTGCAACAAAACTAGTGGATGTGTTCTCTATAATGTCGTCATGGAACTGTCAACCATTCTCGGTAAGGTTAGAGCTTTGTCTTGAATTGGTTATGAACTTCCTATTATAGGTTTCGTTCAAGGGTTTTCCCGTCGAACCCCACTAATTACCTCGTCCGGACAGATAGCTCGGCTGACATCAGCAGCAAATCTCTTCGCACAGCTATTCATGGGCCAAAATCCAAAATGGTTAAAAATGGCAACGTTCAGACCATTATGCGCATGTTGTCTGAGTTTTTTCCTCGAACTTTTCATTTGTCTTGCAGTTTTAACCTCTGATTTGATTCTTTGTGCATCTTGGAGATTTTACTGTACTCTGATTGATCGCCTCCAGCCTTGTTACTTTTATCTAAAGAAAACAATCATCATGGCTGCTGAGGCTCCTACCGAGGCGCTTAAGAAGCTCAACGGTAAGTCCATATTTTTTTACGGCGACTGCGGTGGACGGACCTAGGTCCCGGTTATACCGGGTGGGGTCCGTCTTGGATGAAATGGCGGGGCTGGAATTCGGTGTGGTTGGATGTGGGACGTACAGACTAGGGCTACATGTACCGAATGTGTGGTTTAATGGTCTGCATCTCCATATACCGGTTATTCTCGCTACCGAACCAATCATGATGAGTTTAGTCATCAATTATGATGATAGAAAGCTACATCTAGAAAAATCCACTCTATACATATAAAACTGGTGGTGGAGAAAAGTCATCTAAGACGGCAGCTAATCTCATAAACATAGTCACTGAGGCTGCTAAGCCAATTGAAGCCGTCCCTGCCACCGCTGGCGGTGAGAGCGACGACGACTCTGAGGCCGAGGGTGCTGGTGGTGCCGCCGAGGGTGCTGCCAAGAAGAAGAAGAAGAGAAAGCCCAAGAAGAAGAAGAAGGCCACTCCCAAGGTCCAAACCGAGCCCCCCACAGTTCCCGTCGCGCTTCTCTGGCCTAAGAAGGATTTCCCCACTGGTGAGATTGAGGAGTATCGTGAGGAAAATAACTACCGGACAACGAACGAGGAGAAGCGTCACCTGGATAACCTCAAGAATGACTTCTTGACTGATTACCGTGCTGCTGCTGAGGTCCACAGACAAGTTCGTCAGTATGCGCAAAAGACCATCAAGCCTGGTCAGACTCTTACTGAGATTGCCAATGGTATTGAGGACAGTGTTCGTGCGTTGACTGGTCACACTGGTTTGGAGGAGGGTGATGCTCTCATTGCTGGTATGGGTTTCCCTACTGGTCTCAGTATTAACCACTGTGCTGCTCACTACACTCCCAATGCGGGTAACAAGATGGTTCTGCAGCAGGGTGACGTGATGAAGGTTGATTTCGGTGTTCACATCAACGGTTCGATTGTCGACAGTGCCTTCACCATGGCCTTTGAGGAGAAGTTTGATCCTCTTTTGGCGGCTGTCAAGGATGCCACCAACACTGGTATCAGAGAAGCTGGTATCGATGTCCGGCTGGGTGAGATTGGTGGGTATATTCAAGAGGTCATGGAGTCGTACGAAGTCGAGCTTGATGGTACCACGTACCCGGTCAAGTCTATTCGTAACTTGAACGGACACACTATTCTCCCATACAGCATCCACGGTACCAAGAGTGTGCCAATCGTCAAGAGCAACGATACCACCAAGATGGAGGAGGGTGATGTTTTTGCTATTGAGACTTTCGGTTCGACTGGTAATGGTTACGTTCACGAGGACATGGAGACGAGTCACTATGCCAAGACTGGTAACGCCAGCAATGTGCCTTTGAGATTGTCGTCGGCCAAGAACCTGTTGAACGTGATTACCAAGAATTTTGGTACTCTGCCATTCTGCAGAAGATATCTGGACCGTCTTGGTCAGGATAAATACCTGTTGGGTGTAAGTTGACTAGCAATGGAGCATAAAGCCGGGCTATAGTTACTAACAACGAATAGCTGAACAACCTGGTATCATCAGGAATTGTCGAAGCCTACCCGCCATTGGTAGACAAGAAGGGCTCGTACACCGCCCAGTACGAACATGTAAGAAATCCTTATTGTCCCCTGCATATGCCAGCTCAACTAACACGCCGTACATAGACTATTCTCCTGCGCCCGACAGTCAAGGAGGTTATCTCCCGGGGTGACGACTACTAAGTTGGAGCCGACATTCAAAAGACGGATAGTTACTCATCTAGTGGTACATGATCAAAAATGGAACGAATGACTACAGAAATTTAACCCTCTAATGATCTCCTTCTTGGAATTCAAAAGTGTCTTTGAAAAACTGTCATGTGTAAAACTTCGCCACCTATGTCATCGCCACTTCCGACATTCCCGACTATGACGGAGTTGCCTGGTTAGGGTTTCATGGGGTTATGGAGAAAATCGGGATCCACAATCACATGTAAAATGAAGACAGGGAGTCGACAGCGGGTGAAAAAGGGTGCATTTTTAGTGGACCATTGATAACGGCTGTATGTATTACATATGCATGTGTGCCATGTAGGCTGAAGGAGGACACAGGATGAGATGAGATATTCAATGTTAAAGTACAAAAACAATAACCACAAATGACGATAGTCCTCGGACCTACGGATGAGTTCGGGAACTAAAAATGTCTATAGAGTTTTCTAGTATGTACGTCGTCTCCAAGTCTCCAAATGGCAAAGAACTAATCCGGCCGGTCTTGGAAGTGCACTTAAATCTGCTTAGTAAGATACGGGCATGCGGCTCTGGATCTTCAGTAGACTGGGGTAAGTGCAGGGAGTCAGGGAGAGGGAGGTCACAAATAGGGAAAGAACGGGCTAAGACTGGCTGGAAAGAGGAAGGAATGGATGACTTTTTGTGACAGGGCAAGGCGAAAATTGGGAGGTGGTGAAATTTTCGTTTTTATCTGTGATTTTTTTTTGGTCTTCTTGTTTGACGGTGGGTTATTTAAGAGTTGGGAGGTTTCCTTTTTCTTTTGATTTGGATTTTTGGTTTGGTTACCTCGTTTTTTCTTTTTCTTTTTCATCGGATTCTTTCTTTTTTCCTTGAGTTTTCCATTGCGGAGTGGAGGATACTTTACTCGTTTCCAGAACATACAATCAACCTAACGATAAGCACCTCACACGACACCGAAAATGAAAGTTCTCAGCACAACATGCACCTTCGCCTACTCATGGGCCGAAGTGTCATCAGCAAACTGGTCCAAATACAGCCCCATCAACACGAAATCGTCCCACGTAATAGCCGTCGACACCCTCTCGCGCACCGTCGATCCAAAAACCGGCATCCTCCGCACCGAACGCTTAATAACCTGCAAACAAAGCGCGCCCGAATGGATGCGCAGTATCATGGGATCCGGCATGGAAGTCTCGCATATGTACGAGGCATCATACGTCGACCCCGTCGCTCAAACCGTCACCATGGTCTCTCAGAATCTGACGTGGAACAATCTACTTAATGTGGAGGAAACGGTGATTTATAGGCCGTTTCGCCAGGCTGGGAAACTTGTTGAGGGCGTCACGGAGTTTAGCCAGGAGGCCAAGATTACAGCGCTTTGTGGAGGCTGGGCGAGGATCAAACATAAGATTGAGGATGCTGTGGGGACGCGGTTTAGAGAGAATGCGAAGACGGGGAGAGAGGGCTTTGAAATGGTTTTGGCTATGTCTAGGAGGGTCTTTGCTGAAGAGAGAGAACGGGAGAGATTGGCTAAGATGACGTTGGCTTAGGCCGGTTGCTTTTGACGTGATGCATCGTGGGAACATGGAGAGATTCATTTTGCGTTGGAGTTTCGGAATTGATTTATAAAAGTTTCTTTTTCTTTGGTTGACTAGATGGGATATCTAGTCGTTTTTGTTTGGGGGTTTGGCCATCTTCTTTACTTTTGTATTACTAGTGTTATCATTTAGAATGGACTCTGTGTCCAATGACATTGTTATTATACTTCTATCTACATATTCTGTGTGACTGAGTACATCACAACCCGAACCCTGGAAGTATCACGTGCACAATTGACAAAAAAGGTTATGTGGGAAAATCAGCTGTGTGATTTATATTCATGTTGTACATAGGAAAAGTAGTAAACTCAAAGAAACAAGGACAGAAAAAGGAAAATAAGCTAAGTGGGGTAATAAAGGAGAGTAAGTGATCGTAAAACATCGTGAATCCAAAGTGCAGATACCGAAAGAAAATAAGACAATAATTGTACAGAGAAGAAGAATTAAACCCAAGACTGGTGCGCTCTCAAAAAGAATACAAAGGTAATAAAGAATAGTGGTGAGAAGCGGGGGACCAGAGTGAGCCGAGAACTAATAAGTCCCGTTGAGTTGCATGTTTACCAGAAACAAGAAGAAAGGCCGTTCACAGAACAAACTTAAGCATAGTTCTCAACAGCCTGGAAGACGGAACCAGCAGAGATAGAAACGTTCTCAATGGTGGCAGTCTTACCAGTAAGCGAGGTAGTCTTGAGCATGACACTGTCAGTCTCAAGAACGCCATCCAGGACGTGAAGGTTGTACTGGTCAGCAACCAGGTCAGTCCACGAAGCACCCAAATCAGTAGACAGCGCAATTCCAGCAGTACGCTCCACGGCGTTCTGAACGGTAACAGCGAACCACGACTCGCTAGCCTCGCTGTGCACACGGACGGCAAGGGGCTCCGAGGCAATAGGGCAGGCAGTCCAGCTCCACTGGATGGACGAGGTGGAGGCAGGCAGCTGGGCGTAGGTGGCGGGGGTGAGTTCCAGGTGAGTGGCGTTGTCGGCGGTGAGAGCTTGGTTGGTGACCATGAGAGTGAGGGTCTTCTCGCCGGCGGTGACGGCGACGCAGCCGCCGCAGTTGGAACCGAGGTTGAAGATGGACGAGGCGATGGCGGCGGTTCCGTCGATGCCGGCGGGGAGAGTGTAGTCGACGAAAGAGCACATGGCATCTTCCCAGCAGTCCTCCTCAGTGCACGACTTGTCAAGCTTGCTGACGGTGCCGAAGAAGCTGGTGGCGTCGGTTTGAGCGGTGGCGCCGATGATGGAGGATACCTCGGGGGAGAGATCGGCGAACGAGTTGGTGATCTGGGAGTCGGCGGAACGGGCACGGTGGGAACGCTTGGTGAAGGCACCGACGATGTCACCAATGGTACCGATGATGTTGCTAAGACCGCTGGAGCTGGAGTCAGAGTCAGAGTCAGAACCAGTGACAGCGCCGACAATGTCACCGATGATGTCGATGATGTTGGAACCAGAGTCGCCAGAGTCAGAATCGGATCCGCCAATGGCGCTAACGAGACCGCTGATAATGGAGGTGATATCGCCAGAGCCAGAGCCCGAAACAGCACCGACAATGTCCTCGACAATAGAGCTGATGTCAGTGGTGGAGCTGTCAGTACCGTTGCCGGCGTCAACGAGTTTGCTGATGATGGAAGTCACGGAGCTGAGGTCACCACCAGAGATAGCAGAGGTGATAGCGCTGACGATGGTGCTAATAGGATCGGTGGAGCCAGATGAAGAGCTGCCGGAGATGGCATTAATCAGGACGTTGAGAATGCTGGAGACAGAGCTGGAGTCACCACCGGAGACAGCCTTGACAATGGAGTTGACAATGTCGGTGACATCAGTGGAGTTGGCAGAACCAGTAGCGGCGGAGAGCAGGTCACCGACGATGCTAGTAACGGAGGTGAGATCACCAGACTCGACGGAGTTGGTAGCGGCAGTGACGAGGGCAGTGATGTCAGTAGCGTTATCACCGGAGGAAGAAGAACCAGTGACAGACTTGAGGATAGAGCCCAGGATAGAACCAAGATCGACGGAGCTGGAAGAAGTGGCAGTGGCGGTAGCGGCGGAACCGGTGGTGGTGGGAGTGGCATCGTCACCGTCAATGGCATCGCTGATCTGGCCAACAATGTCACCAACGTCATCAATCAGACCCGAGATATCACCAGACTTAATGTTCCCAGCAATATCGGAAATATCACCCAGAATGGTGCTAGCAATGGGGGCAGCGCTAGTAACAGCATCAGTAGCATCAGCAATGCCGTTGGCAATGTCAGCAATGACACTGTTATCAGTGCCATTAGCAATTTTGCTAGCAAGGTCACCAATGGCGTCAAGACCCGTGTTGAAAAGGGGAAGACCAGCCTTGATAGCGGAGGAAACACCCTGGACGATGCTGGCGATGCTGCCGGCACCGGTGAAGGAAAGGGCAAGACCACCGACACCAGAGTCGCTGACGAGGTCAAGGATGGTGCCGACGACGGGGGCAGACGTCTTGATGAAGCCGGACAGATCAGAGGTGATGTCGGAGATGGAGGCGGTGCTAGATCCAGTGGCGTTGGCAATGGTGGTGGCAATGGTGGACAGGGTAGCGTTGGAGAGATCAGTGCTGTTGGACTTGATGACACCAGCGGCGATGGCCTCGGTGATGGTGGACAGAGTCTGGTTGGTGATGACGGTACCGTTGAGAGATGGGCAGGTGTGGATGAAGTTGCCAATCTGGGTCTCGAGGGTAGTAGCGCGGGTGGTGATCTCCTTGGCGGTGTCCTGGACAGTCTCGGCAGTAGAGTTGGTAGCAGTGGCAATGATCTTGGCAGCGGTATCAGCTGAGGTGGTACCGTTGCTAGCGGTGATCTCGTTGATGATCTGGGTGATGTTGTAGTTGGTGATGTTGTTCACAATGTTGTTAACAACAGACGACGAAGATCCAGTAGTGGTGGTGCTGCTGGAGGTAGAGTTGGTAGAGCTGGAGCTGGAGCTGACAGTGCTTGAGCTACCACTACCACCCGAAGCCGCAGCAAGAACAGGCACAGCCGAGTCCGAGACAGGAAGAGCAAGCTTGGAGTTTGACGAGGTACCAGTGGAAGAGGTACCCGAAGAAGAAGAAGAAGAACCAGAGGAAGAACCGGAAGTAGAGCCCGAAGCGGTAGTCAAGACGTTGGTGCTCGAAGTGGTAGTCTGAGTAGACGAGGCAACTTTACCGCCGGCCAGCAGCGCGTTAATCTCACTGATGAACGAGGTAACATCAGTAGAGTTCCCGGTAACCTCAGTCACCACGCTAACCTTATAAGTAGGACCAGACGAGGTAGTAGAAGCGGTAGCGACGGAAGAGTCAGCGGAGCAGATGGCAGCGGCGGAAGCCAAGCCGGCCATAACGGGGGCCACGAGAAGCATATTGGAACGCATGTTGTGGGATGGGGAAGAATAAGTTTGTAAGTTAGGACGAACTAAAGCAGTAGAGAGCGTATAGAAGATTAAGGTATAAGAACGAAGATCACGAAGGAGATCTCGAAGAAAAGAAAAGTAGGGAAATAGAGTTGTTGGGAAAAGGATATTAGAGAGCGACTATGGTACAAGACCAAAAAAGAAAAAGAAGATAAAAGAGAAAGAAAGAAAGGCTTCAAGTCTTCAAACTGCTAGAGTTGACTGGATTGTGATGAAGAACAAAAACAAAAGTGAAGTAAGAGAATGGGTTGTTCAGATCATTATATACAATATCCAGGTCGTGATAGACTCCCCGATCCCCCCTCCCTAGTCATCGTCACGATACCTAAAAAACCCATTAACCATGTCATCTCACAAGCGGTCCGAGAACCAACGTCACGCTTAACCCAGAGTTTCTTACGCCCCCCCCTCGTCTGTCACCAAGTCGCTCAGAAACGCCCTGATCATCCCGGTAACCGCTCATGATTTGTCCCCGTCGAAGGGTCCTTGGCATGACTACTTGTCGGAGGTTATATACAATGCGTTTCGACGCGGCACATAGTGCAGGTTGCCTCTATAACAGACTCCTTCTATAGTGAATCAGTGAATACATGGGCTTGTTCTGTTCTGTTTTGTTCTGACAAGTGGTGTGGCGGAGGGCTCGTGCATGGGTAAGGGGGTATATTTGGTGGAAAAGAAGGTTTAGTGTTGCTGCGAGATCTTTGGGATTGGTGTGGGTGGGGTATTAAGTTACAAGTGAAAAAGGTTAATCGTGACGACAAGGTATCATAGATATCCAAGAATCTTCAAAAACCCGCTAGAATCGCCAATCACCAAGTCAAAATTCCCAAAAGTAGAAACTTCCCCCGTCCCCCTCTAGGATCCATCCGAAAGTCTCCCATGCAGGAACCAACGCCATCCTTCCATCCTCTCAGACCTTTCCTTTAATCTCAAGGAAAGGCAGAAGAAGGGAAAAAACCCACAACCCGGGATAAGACTCCCAAGAAACCCTGTTGAGAGAGCGTGTTATTCCGGGATTCAAGCAAACATTATAACCCATCTCTGTCATCATCGGACTGACTATATGCATGTATGTACATACATACATATGTACATCCATGTTTCCCTATCCCACAATCCGGCGAACGGTCAATGATCCACGAGATCTACACGGCCGTAGAAAACACCTCGATCGCGCCGTTCACCGCCTCCCGATGCGATGTTTCCCACTTTTCCGGCCTCAAGTGGTTCCGGATGAAGATTCACGCGGACCTTTCGATTCTCATGGGCCACGTGCCTAGCCTAGACTTATTAGGCTGAAATGGTGACTCTTCTACGGATGTTCTAAAAGCCACCGGAGCTCCGATATTCAAGACCTTTGGCTTTAGATAGTTACAATCAAGAGAATCTAGGACCTTGATAATGTCCTTTGACACGCCAAATCCCACGCTTATCGGTACCACAAGTTTAAATCCCGTTACCCCTGACCTCGAAGAACCTCACACATCATCACATGGTCATCCTCCCAACTTAGTGCGACAGTCAGAATAGACTATCTCAAATCTTCCGAAATCGTCAATGTACACCAACTGGTCACCACTAGGGTTATCTCTATACAAACCCCCAAAATCCAACGCCATGGGCAGCACACCCGTCTCAGGGACCGTCATTGCGTTTGTCATGTTTAGTCCATGCTCTCACCGGAAGCCGACCACCATTGTTACCATTAAGATTGAAGGAAGCCGAACGGCCAGAGCTTTTTTTTTTATTTTTGTTTCTTGTTTGTATTAGGTTTATCACAGTAGGATTACTAATGAGAGGTCTGACAAAGTTATGGCCCATTCCGCCCACTTGAGCCTTTTTTTCTTACTTCTTTGGGGGATACACGTGTCTATGATCAAACATTTTGCCAACGGCAATGGTTATATGGAGAGGTGATGAATGTCATGCATAAGAGGACTCTGGCGGGTGAAAACAGGTTTGTAGAGGAAATGATGTGATTGATGAGTAGTTGAAAACTTGTCAACTCTCCCTTGTATTTCACTATACTATCCCGACTTATACATCAAAGACCTCGGATCCAAAATACCCACAAAACTTGAGAGACTACCGTACATACAGTCCACTCCAACCGAATCGCGTGGCCAGACCCACCCGTGCATACACTAAGAACACCCCCATAATTCATCATGCATAGAACACCTCCATATTCTTTGCATAACTCAAAATGAAAAAAAGAGGGTGTCCTGACCCTGACGAAAAGAAACTACAAAGCTTTGACTTGAGAAACAAAGTTGTCAGGACACTTGGAGCCTTAATTGATCCAAACTTGTTAACAACCGACCGGTGGGAGTCGTATGCAAGGTCATCGCTTGGGTAGATTGCCGGGTACGCAGGCCAGCTAGCTGATTGTGCTCGTGGGATATTAACTTTGACGTTATGACTTATTCGGTTGGAGTATCTCGTAGCAATGGTAGATTACCTAGTAATGCAATACGATGATAGGATGACGAGCCATCTTTGCATGTATGTTGTTTGTGTCCGTATCCATATATGTACACTTACAGAATCCCCGTTGGTGCAACCAGACACTTGACTATATCAAAATGAAAATACTATAACGCTATAATCTAACAAAACGCTATCACTTAACTTAACCTAACAATACTTGTGAAAATCATCTCCAACCCTCAGTGGTCCCTACATCTATACGACTCCAACTTCAACTCCCCATAATCATTAAAGCCGTACACGTCCCCACTCCATTTATCACAAGCAAGTGCAACGTTCTCGGCTTCATCGTCATTAGCCACCCAAATCAGTGAAGGACCAGCCCCTTCATAAGAAAACTTGATCGGGACCACTTGTCTAGCAAAGCCTTCTCTAAACTCCGCAAGTCTAGCCACCACTTGTGCAAGTTCTTTGTCAACCACCTTCTTTTCTTCTTCACTATCCATAATCTCATACACGCATCCGTACTTCTCTCGATTCACATTGATAGAATCGTAGCTTAGAACCCCGAGACTAGGTATAACCCCTTGTTTTCCTACCAGACGACGGTCAATCAATTCATTGATCTTGACATGGCGTTTCTCTGTGCATATAGTTTCGCAGATATCCGGAATAAAGACACCAAAACCTCCACACTCTTGTCTCCAGTATACTTCACTCCATAACACATCAGCTGCACATGCATTCTCATCATGCTTTGGTATCGGATTGAGCGTGCAATAGAGCTTGTGCAGTCGCGTCAGATGAGGAAGGATCGTTAACTGGTCCATCATTGGTGCGTGCCGTATATCCGTTAGTGGATTGGCCCTAGGCTCTTGCATTTTGAATTTTTCAACGAGCTTTGCCACTGCGATTTCCTTTCTGATTACATATGCAGCGAGCAGCTCTTCAGGATCTGCACCATACATTGTACAACTTGTATCATCCACAACTTCGCCCAACGCCCGGAATCCTTTGTCTATCCACATATCGGCCGCAGTCCAATCCTTGAGATGCATATAGGCAACCGATAACCAAAGACACATTGAGATAAGACCATGTTGTGGCAAACCCTCGTACATGGGACTTTGGTAGTACCGCTCAAGCACTCCGACAGTTTTCAGAATCGGCCGAAGAGAACGGTGATCCACAGATGCGGGACGTTTTTTGTGCATGTACAAATCACCCAACCTCCAAAGCATATCCATGTCTTCACGATCTGTCAGTGATTGAGTCTCCTGTACTTTACATAACTGACATGTGCACTTCTCGCCAAGTGTCTCCAGAATTTCTCGTCGACTTTTCAATGGAAGTTTTGGTGAAACCTTGCAAATACTTGGTCTCTTTTCGCCTCTAAAGACAATGTCTTTGCATGCAATAAGGAAGGACATATGGCCAGCTCCTTGAACATTCATGACATCAGGAATACAAGAATGTTGTAGCTTGGAGAGAATAGGTGATACTCCAAACTCGACAGTTTGATTGCGAGTGAACGGTTCACCAGTCGCATAAGATAACCCCGACTTGATCCGTAGACCTTCCAGTCTGCCAACATCGAAGTCACACTGACTATCAAACAACGGCGATGAAGCATACAATCCCTGAACTTCATTCGTTAGAATTTCACGATACCGAGGTGATCTAGCGGCCGTGAGAATGTTCCGTAGGGAGTTTTCTGCATATACTTCAGCATAATTGCGGTCCCTCGCCGAACACACCGCCATGGTTTTGTTGTTGATTGTCATCATCAAGTTGCCCTTCTTGTGCGTTCTATTCTCTAGCGTCGCTTTGGATTTGTTCCAAAGAAGAGGATCATACCATTTTGGTGGATTTTCTTGATTGGAATAGAACGGCGTACAATCAAATGCATACAGTGTTCGAGTTGCTTGTGAAGTGAGACAATGAAAACTTAGCAGTGAATTTACATGGGCTTCGTGGTTGGTTCTACATTGCATTCTGGTCAGTTGAATGGCAACGAAAACTTGGTTACGGCATTTCCATGTGAGCGCACGCTGCTTGTCGTAATCCGAAGGGGGGTCCTTATTTGCTCCTTGGCAAGCTTTGCTCACAGTCGAAATTTCATGTAGTCCGGCACGGCCATAGTACTCCACCACTCTCGATGAAATGAAATGCAGAAGTCGCTTATACTTGTTTGAATCCACACCTTTGACTGCCCCCTTCTTCCCGATAAGCCGAAAGGCTTTTAAACAACTAGTGTAACACGAGTCAGTACATGCGTTAAACAAGCATATGTTATGTGTAATGGAAACTTACCACACTGCCGCAACCTCCAAGTGCTTGGCTTTCAAAGCCTCCTTTGAAAGTTTACCAAGAATACTGATAGATAATGACTCAGCAAGAATCTCCAAGTCACCAGGGTTTGCCACACTCAACTCAAAGTCCTGATGGCCAGTAATGACAAGTTTAGGATTATGGATCCGAACTTTCATGCCGGGTTGTAGCGCCAAGTTGAAGTGACCAATGAACAGGTTGTAGACACCCACTCGTTGTCTGAACCCTTTCTTGTCCTGTATCCAAAATATATGACGTCTGATGGAACTTGTGTCGAACATTTTTGTGAATGCTACTCCTTCTATGTATCCCTCGCAGCGATGTTGTATGGATAAATCTGTCAGGGACACCTTGTGTGTGGGCAATATAGTCAGTATGTGTAGATATGTTTTTTTTGGGGCAGACTTACTTCGGGGCTACTGTCCAGGCTTTCCTGTGTCGGAGTAGAGTCGCGAGAAACCATGTGCGCAGCACTTGGCGGACAAGTAGAGTCATGGCCAAACAAGCTTCGACTTTGCTGCAGGGCAATCTGGTCATTGGTTGGCACATACCGACTTCCCGGATTCTTCACGTTCCGTCCCTCATACAAAAGCTGCCTTCCGATATACGGCCCATCCTTGAAATACGGACCAAGACTAGCCTGCATGAGATGAGGAATTTGTGCTGTTTGGTGGGCTGGCAAGAAACATGGGGGTTTTTCCTTCTTGAATGATGCTCTGCAGTAATTCTTGCGGGAAGTATCTAACGGAATAGGTGGGAGATCTTGAATAGACTTGAGAACTCGCATGGTATGCCCCCATGATTCCAATGGCATATACTAATGGCCATTACCCATTGGTGGTTTGATTGCTAGATACTTGATGCTCGAGGCCGCCCATGTCTTCTGTGGGTTCAGGTAACCGTCTCGGTCGAGTGTAACAAAAGGTAGAGACCCCAGTTTTTTGTCCGAGATACTTGTGCGGGGCTTTTTCGGCTGTGTGGAGTCTTTCGGCTGTGCAGAGTCTTTCGGCTGTGCGGAGTCTCCAGACTGGTTGGAGTCTTTCGACCGAGTTCTCTTTGGTCGTAAAAGTCCGTTGAAGGCGGACATAAAATATGACATACGAGGAAAACCACCGCTTTCTTGTTTATTTGTCTTAGCTTTCGAGTCAGCAGGCTTTTGTTCCGCCAGTTTCGTGTCTTTGTCTTTGTCTTCATCCACATGTCCGTCTGTTGTTGCCGAATAAGCTTTTGGGATTGGTGAAAGTAAAGTTATTGGTGGAATCACAGTAGATGGGTCTCGTGTCGATTCTCGAGAACTAGGTTCTGGTTCACTCGTCTCGGGTTTCAATACTGTCGGCTTCTCGGATCTCGATACTACTGCTGACGTCTCGGATTTTGATACTACTGCTGGCTTCTCGGGTCTTGATACTATTGCTGGCGTCTCGGATCTCGATGTTGTTGGCTTTGGTTCCGATGGTTTCTCGTGGGTCACTTCCTTGTCTTTACCCTTCCTCTGGCGGTTACTTGATTTCAACGGGACGGGAGGGTTTTTGATACCATGCTGCATACCAGGCCCAAGAAGGCGCTGGTTGTGCTCGGCCTGCTGGTCCATCAGGGAACCCATGTTGACTATCTTCCTCATCATTTTATTCATTTCGTTTTTTCCCTGCTCCGGTACATCAACAGGTTTCCCATTCAGATCAACGTACGTGATATCCATCGCCAACGGGGCATCTTGGGGTTCAGACGATGGTATGCCGAGATTCCTTTGCATCTTGGCAATTATATCGTCTATATGGTTGCCCTCCAACTCGGGCATAGGCAGTGGCTCGGCAATCGGATGTGCGGGTATTCCGAGTGTCTCTGCATTCTTTGACAGGTTTTCAAGTCTCTCGTCGGTCTCTTTCATTCTATCTCGCAAACGCACTGCCATGTCTTTGGTATTGAAGGCATCAAGCACGTCAGTCAAAGGTTGAGTCTCGTGACCGGATGGAGATGAGGAGTCGGATGAGCTTTGTTGATTTAACGGGGCGAGGTCGTTTGCAGGATCAAAGACTGGGTCTTGGGCTTTAGCGGAAGCGGTTGAATCAACGCTGGCTTTTGATACATGGCTGGGTTTCTTGCCTTTTCCCTGTTGGAAACCGTTATCTGGATTTCGGGGCTTCTTTGACGGTGGCTTGGAAGTTTTGCGAGATCGAGCCATTTTGGGTTGGCAAAGGGGTGGAAACGAAATACAATAATTAATAATAAAACTCGGTGGTTTCGAATGGCAAGTAGTTCGTATTATAAAGGTATCGGTGAACAATGTTTTCAAAGACCAATGTGTATGTACGCAGTACACCTGAACTATGTAACGTCATGTCAACACAGCGGTAACCCGAAGATTACAACCCCAATTAAGTCATGTTGTTCCCCAAAATAGGAAATAATATCACGCCCCACCCACCACCTGCCAACACCTGACCCAGCCTTCTCATGGCCGCCCTCTTAGCGTCTCCATAGTTGTATTTTTCAACCCCACCAGCTCCACTTCTTCCGAATATAAATTGAAGCCTTGCCGCCCCTTCTTTCCAAATTTGTTTCTTCTTCTTTCTTCATTATGAACAACGCAAATAACACTTTCAAGCTCTTTACTTATAATTGGTGCGAGACGGTAACCTGATCTTCGGTGAAGGAATATCTCCACGACCATCGATTCAAGAGTTAAGCAAAAGGAGAATGATTATAATAAAGCTCGATCTTGGGTGCGGTGCTTCTTTCGCCTACGGGTAATTGAGAAGGATCGCAATGATTGGACTTACATCTCATCACCATTATACATGCTGTTGTATTACCGCAGTGTGTTTTTGTGTGAGATTGTCTAGCACTTTTATTGTCAATGATTACACTTGAATGATTCAATGTTTTGTTTAACAGCACAATATTTGCATCAGGCAAAATTTGAGGCCGACCGTGATTCAGCTCACGGTCGGTCTAATTTTTTGTGACTTGTTGAATTAACCCTAATATCACAAGGGTATTAAATCTCCAAAATTTAGCACCCTTGATCATCCAAGAATGGATTTTAGCTCACGTGATGATTCTGGATGACATTATCGCGGCTATTCATCTTAAATGACGTACACTGCCTGTTCGTTACCGGCCAGACCAACATGGCCTGGAACCCACTGCACCTGGACACTCCTCGACGGGTCTTTGTCTTTCCATTCAGCCAGGACACTTCTGGTGGTGTCGATGACTGCGAGGTGAATGAATGAATGAAATTTTTGCTCTTTCTAGTAACTAAATAAAAACCAATCTATGTAGTGCCTACTGCTGCGGTGCATGCTTAGCGTGTTGAGATAACTGTAAGTGAAACGACCAAATACTGATCAATCACTGACGGGTGCGCGGGACCTGGATAAGGAGAAATATGGCTCGGCCAATACAAAAACTCCTCTGCCCAGCAGTTGCTCGCTCTAAAGCGTGTGTGCGCGTAGCGCCTATTCCGCTTGTTGTAATTCAAGAAGACAGAATTTCCGAGCCTGTGTCGAGTGACAGGCAAACAGCTAGCCACTCCAAATAGGTGACCATCCGAAGAGGGCGAGGTGTGAGAGCTGAAATCACACGGAACGGTAGACAAAGGATATCCACCAAAAACAAAAAGGAGCGATCAGAAAGTAGAAGTTTCGAGGCGGGGTTCAAGAGGCGGCAGGAAAGGATGTATGGGGGATGTCCCCGAGGTCGTTGCTGGGTGGGGGTTCTGGTGTATTGTATTGTATTGTATTGTATGTTCTGTTTTGGGGGTTCTGGTGGTGGCCGGGTCGGAGAGGTCGTCAAAGGGTCCAACCTGAGGGGCGGCGTCGAGGTTGCCAGAGGGTTGCTACCTGTATCCATCGCTTGTCTGGGTTCATTGGCGCCAATAGCCAGCGGGTGGGCCAGACAGTCGTAGTACCGTTTCATTAGTAGCCGGACAGTTTCCACCGGGTCGCAAGCCAACTCAGCATATAACTGAGCCTTGGACCATCTCAACGGGGGCGTCTGACTAAGAGCGTCAGGACACCAAAGGGCTAGGTGTGATATTGTCTGGCGGGGCCAGCCGCAATGGCAGCTGCCGGACCAAGTCTGTAAACCAACAGACTCCCGCCACATCGCGGTATTCGCGTGACCAGTTCGCAGTCGCGTCAAAAACCGATTCTCACTCGTAGTCAATCTCTTCCGCAGCTTCGCAGTCTTCCTCCAAGTCGTATCCTTCCACAAACCCCTCCCCGGATCCAACAACAGCCTCCGCACTCTATGAACTCCCCCAGTTCGCTGCCCTCTCATCCATCCTCTCTCGTGCTCATCCCCTCTTCTCCTCAAGACATTTCACTCCTAGTGCGCGACTGATTGTGCGTAAGAAACAGCGGGATCAGTATGCGTAGTCTGCGCAATCCGTCGCTCCAGCTCGTCCATCTGTGTCTGCGTTAACCCTGAATGCGCAAGAGCTGCGGGAGCAAATGTCAACCGCGGTCTCTGCCCAACCTTGTAGACCAATCTCAAGGTGATAATGAATATTTATTGTGTTATCTAACGCTCCCGGGCTGACTTTTTCACACCGGCAATCAGCCGAGTC
>NETU01000338.1:60729-114491 GCA_003032515.1 Huntiella decipiens | reverse complement strand
TCTTGCCTCGGAGCGGGCACCCAAGTGTACAAGGTACTCCTGGAGTGGCTCACACGCCGCCTGATACAGTGATCTATAAGGGAGCGGCAAAAGATAGGAAGCAACGTGAGGAATTAAAGGAAAGGAAAGCTATCTAATTACGGTGGGGAACACACCAAACCATACACCACCCTAGAGGTTACACCAGGTCCCCAAAGAGGAAGTACTGGTGGCACCTCACGTTATTCATGGTAACAAGCTGCAATAAGACACGATCGTCCGTCGATGCCTGCGCAACACGCTTAAGCCAGCGCTCGGCCTCTTCTGTTTCGCGAACACGGCGAAAATCGGTCTTTGCCTACATGGCTTACAACGAGGTGGCCTGCCCTGTACGTTTCCGGAAGTCGGAGTCCAATTTCCTCCCGTGAGTATAGGGAGCCTAGGCTGCTCGGAGACTCTCCGACCACCAGCCCTCGGGTTCATTATAAACTGTCTTTGGCGACGCCAATTTGTCTGCGGCAACAAGGAGTTTGGTGACTAATGTCTCGGTGGCGGAATCTAAGTCTCCTGGCGTGCCTATGCGTCCCAGTGTGTCTCTGGCGAAATAATCTCTACCAGACAATAAACTGCTAACATTTCCCCTGTCTCGGGTATAGCAAGGAGGCTCCCTTGAGTCCCACGTAACCCAGACTGTCCCCAAAAGTGCTGTGTGATCCGAACCGGGTAAATCTGCGTCACCCTCGACAGACAACTGCACGCCTCGGGTAATCATGAGATCTATGGTAGTGCGAAGACCTGCTCTCTCCGGTGTAATCAAGCCTGGTCTTGTAATGACTTGAGCACCTTCATCTATGAGCCAATCTTCAAGACATCTTCCGTACACATCTGTTCTTGTATACTCTTCACCCCAACGTGTTGAGTGTGCGTTAAAATCTCCCATGATGATGAAAGACTTCGGGGGCCGGACTGTACGCAGCGCAAACCCATTCGCAGTCAGACGCCGCTTCTGATAAACAGACGCCATGTAGACTCCGTCAACCACACACGATATCACGTATTCGCCCCCTGTTTTCACCCGCATAACTTGTTTTCCTTTTACGAGTAGCGCCGCCGCCCCCGAATCTCTGAAGACGTGGTATTCCCCCAGCTTTTCCGCTGTCTTGCGACCACCTTCTTGTTGTCAGTCGAAAAGCTCCCGGGGGAATAGGACATTTATTCTGGTTTATAGTATGTCGTGGGGACAATCATTGTTCCTATTGACGTTCCACTAGAGCAGACGTATGTTACACAAGCTTACTGTAACTTGGCCCGGCTATCACCTGTCAGGCTGTTCAAAGTGGAAGTGGTGGAGGGGGGGTACTTGGAAAGCAGGGAAGAAAGACAGGGTCCATGACGGGGGCGTCCACAAGCATGATATTGGGGGCAGGAGGATGATTTGGATTGCTTTTCGGGGTCTGGACATCTCACAGACACCTCGGGCGTGCACTCCTGTCTATTCCTCTTCTGCGGGGACGAATCCTAGGACTCGGGGGACTCCTCTTAGATGACCTCTGGCAAAAGCAGCTCCGGGTCTGGCCTTCCAACAATCTCGGTCTTGCTGACGAGGCTCCTTCGACTTCTGTAGAACCTTGGACTGCCAGTCCTCGTGAATCGAGCACTCGGCGAGCTCAGTTGGGGCATGGCTTCCTCCACAGTAACAACGGGGCTTGTTTTGGCAGCGGTAAGTCTCGTGCTCGCCAGCACAAGTGCCGCTACAGAGTTTCTTCCCCTTCTTGCGCCGTTTTTGAGCATATCCGTAGCGCATGCATCTGGCGCACTGAACAGTTCGGGGGGGTAGTGAATACCATTCTACGTGAGGGCTCCCGAGTTCCTCATAGCGGTGGTGGCGACGACTAGACTAGGTAGTGCCACATGCAACCCGACCCCTAGTTGAAGTAAATCGGCTCGGATCACATTACTTGCTGAGAAAATCGAACCTGCGACGCTGACTGCGGTTGCTGGTTTGTCAAGGTGTAGCTTCGCAACCCGCACCTCATACCCATGGTACACAACCTGAGCTCCCAACTGCTTCAGATCGTCTTGTACCCGGAAAAGTTGTGTCACCCGTTTTGCCTGCTTCTCCGTGGAGACAAAGTATCCGCGCAAAGGAATACGGAATCTCTGACCCGATGGGTCTCACACAATGTACCCCATTTTGACCTGAACCGGGGGGGGGCCGTTTCCGTATTTGCGCCTGAAGCCACCTCCTGTGCCTTCATGATGGCCTCTCGCATCCTGACTGACGTAATGAGCGGAAGACCAGATCCCTACAAAGATATCGACCACCTTCGCGGGCCTTTCCGATGGTGCCGATGAAAAATACCTACCGCTCTTCTCGTTATACACCGGGGTAGCCTTCTGCGCATTCACATCCCTACGCGCTATCGCTCTCCTCCTCCGCGCACCGTTAGCTCTCGCCCTCTCTGCCTTCGTCGGCTGAAACCCCGGCAACGTCTCGTACTCCCTCAATCGGGCCGTAACGCGGACCACGAGCTCGCTACCCTTCTCCCCCAACTCCGCCAACATGGCCTCCAACGCCAAACACTTCCTCACGATCTCCTTATCCCAAGGGCTTGTGAAACCCACGATGCTGAATACCGGCGCGTCCCCGGAAGAGGCCTCTCCTTTTCCAGCGGTCTCTTTGCCTTTAACAGCGGATGAGACCTTACTCCATTTAGCCTTGGCTGACTTCTTGGAGTTTGACTTCTTCTTCGACATCTTGACGATTGAAGTAATTTTTTCAACAAAACTACGTGCGCTGGTTGGACAATGCAGACTGTGAGGAAAAAAAGGAAGGAAAGTCCCTTGGTGTACAGAACAGTGTTATTCTTGGATCCAGACTTCTCAGGATGGTTGAAAGGATAGTCACAAGTTATTGATACAGATATGCGGAATGTTGAACGTATATTTTCCAAGGTTAACTCTTGTGTTACGGGATACCACACTGTGTATATGAAACAGTGATGAGATGCAGAGATTTTGCAAGGTACCAAATCCTTCATGGCCCATTGCAACGCGAACGCATACCTTATGCAAGGGTTAAAGACAATGGTTTTCTTGCAACCGGCTCACTGCTTGACATTGGTGTATTCAGGATTCATTCAAGAGCTCCTTGAATAACCCGTCCAACAGGGCAGGATCAAAAGAATCCATGGCTTCCCTTTTTTGGATCCAGTTGTCCACCAACGGTTGAAACTCGTCAGTGAGGTTGGCCAGGGTCATGACAAAAATTGACTCCTCGGTCATATCGAATTTTCCCTTGCGGGAAAGGTAGACGAATCTCTTGAGATCGTGGACGAACTTTTCAGCAGTACCACAATTCTTCAGGGTGCAGTGTACGAAGTTCTGCATCTCCAACCACCAGGGGCTATAGGTCTCCTCCAACTATTTCCACACCTTGAATGGGGAGTCCAACATGCTCACCGAGTTAAAATCGTTAGAGCCAACATGTGCCTTAAGGTAGCATAAGACCATCTTGGCCTCAGGAGTGGACACGTCCTTGTTGGGGTCAGTGAGATAGTCATCCAAAAGTGCACCCTCCAAGGCATTGGTCATGCGACCAGCCCACTCAGTGTACTGGTCAGCATTCTCCAGTTGGGGAACAGTAATGGCTTCAGGGAAATCCATTGCGTTTTTGAAGCTGTACATAAAGTGGATAAGGGCGGTGGTCGCACGACTGGGATACGGCAGTGGAAAAGGAGTAGCTTGGCGAGACTTGGAGAAGCTTAAAGGGTGTAAGAAATATAAAGGTTGGCGAGAAAGGAAAAGAAAGATGCAATGTATATATATATATAATGGTTATTCTATTAGTGATGATTTACTATCGAATTTTCTCTGGCGGAGTTTGTCAGCCTTTGATGATAAGGGTGTCAAAGTGATTGATTGATGAGTCTTTGTTCCTCATTATAACCCTAGAAGAATATAGTTTTCGAGTCATAAGGGTGTCGGATTATACCCTGGCTGGAGGTCTCGGGTAGGGTTGGGGTTTATGCATAGCAGATGTTATAACCTTAGAATCACTAATATCACTACAACCAATAACAAAGACCAAAGGATCATCTTTTTGGCGCTATGGTACTTGCATACCCCTCCATACTTGGGCATTTATCTTATATTCATAGACTCACCGCTACATGTCTTAGCAAATATCCGCAAACCTTCGCAGTGTTACACGGGACATATTCTTAAACGACAGGTGACACCAAAAATTGCACCCCTCCCCGCTCAACATCCCAAGAATTTAGACTTCCAACGTGTGTCATAGGGTAAAATCATGAGATTTTTTGCATGCATATTACAGTTGACAGCCCTTGAAACCTGGCTTGGTATCTGGTAAAAATACCGGACAGTCCTGCCTTGGCAACCTTTTGCATCTTTTCCTTTTCTCTCTTACAAAGTCTCTGTTCTATATGTATTTAATGTCCAAATACGACTAGTCCTTAACAATATATAGTTGGACCGGCTGAATAATATATCTATGGCACGCTTGATTTTTCGACTGTTTCATCGGGAATTTGCCAAGCACCGTATCACCACGAGTGATTACAGGGTAAATTATTTACCTAGAGTAACTATCCGCTCAGATGTCGTCAAGTGTAACTCCGTTTGTGACTATTGTAAGAAGGTTCCTACTCACCTGTAATGGGGGCACTGTGGCTATAGTAGGAATTTCCAGTGTAGTCTTATTACATGGGCCAATTTGGCATCGTCGTCAAATACATGGCGTCTTCGCGATCTCAGCACCCTACTTTGGTCACATAGACCGTTTATAAATACTTATTCTATGACGACATCTTTAATTGAAAATAACCCCTACAACTGTGTATATGTGTTCCCTGTGAAACACACCTTTGAGGTAACGTACATCCATGTGCTGTCGGCTTGACTGAATCAAACTCGCCCCCAGCATTTAAGTCACATATTATTCAAAAATCTTGAATGAGATCAACAAATCGTGAATGTAGTGTAGATAGTGAACAACCACACATATAACACATATCTTCACCTTTTCTACATAGATCAATGTTCACGGCAACCAATACATCTGTGCAGGCAACCACTGTGTTGAGAATATTTAGTGAGAGGAAAATAAGTGAAGGGAACAAGACATGTAGCCTAGTTCCGCCGTATAACGATCGGGCGGGTAGTTATATTCTTTGCGTGTCAGTGGCTCGGTCTCACTACTCGAAGATCGCTGGTAGGTATAATATTTCGCATGTACGTACATACCACTGACGTAGAATGATTGGTGTCACATTACGAGGATTCAAAGTTTGCGCCTTTGATTTGTCGTGTGATGTGCTAGGAACTCTGTGACAATACAAGCAGAGACAATAGCAAATCATTTAAAACGCCGACTACAATTATTTTCATATCGTTTAATTGCGCTGTCGTGTTTGTATCAACACTTGAATAATGTTTGACTAGTCACTGGGGATTGTTTTGAACTTCGTTTGGCTTCCAACCGAACAACTCCAGAAACAACAATGTCATTTTCCATTAAACTGCAACATCAGTAACTTGTATCTTTCAACTGCAATGATGAGTTATTGAAACCACGTAATAAGATAAGATCATTAGCTGCCAAATCTATTCTCTTAACGTGATTTCTATCGATAGGAACATAGTTGGTATTTTTGAAGTTGAATAGTAGCAAACAATGAATAATGTGAGTGTCATCTATTCGCATAACATGTATAAAAGGCCACAACTAAAGCTCCAAGCAGTTATTCTGTAAGTCAAGTTTTCAAGTCGTAGTAGATGATGTACACATGTGTAGAATTGAAGTGAATTTGCACATATCTCAACCGACATCACCATGTAACGTGCCCGAAGAATACGAACTCGGCCTTGTCATACTCTTCTCACGACAGTATAATGTAGCCCCATAAATCCAAGTTCACATTGTTTAGCTTCGTAACTGTCATTCACATGCCTTCGAACACAAAGTATAAAGTGTAAAGTAACGGGAACACAGTTTCACATTACATGGTTCAATATTGGTATAAGTAATTATACCACCGCGCGAGAAATATGATTTTACCGGAGTATTCCCCTCACAAGACCTGTTAAATATAATGGATGTTTCTAGTGGTGAAGAGCCGGGTGAAATATAAAGTTTGTTGAATCGCTAGTTGCTTGGGATGAGCTATCAAACGTCATAGACATACCTATATCTCCGGACTAATTTACATGGCTTTTACAACAGGGTTTCCCGCTATGGGTGGGTGTGGAAGTGACAATGGAGTTGAAAGGCACGTGATACTCAAAACATTCGGCCATCCCTTCACGAGGAAGAGACAGAGAGTACAAAGCATCTGAAGGACGACAAATTAATTCTCTGGCTCGCTTATAGTGACTGTATCTTTTACCATTGAGGTTACTAAGATATAGGTTTATCACGTCTGTTGAATCGGCTCTGAAAGTCCCGTATTTAGTCTCTCTTGATCTTGTTGTACTGAGATTTTCCTAAAATAAGAACGCTCCGTTCATCTTTTTTGTGGGCCATGATCTTGTACATTTGCAACACCACGCAAGCAACATATTGTTAAGAGTAAATACAAGATAGTCGAACTACCGGGTTATCTTGTCTGCACATCAGTGTCGTAAACAAAGATGACACAAATACATTGTTTGTATAAGTGGGTACCGCAAAAAGCACGCTCATGGGCCATCTTCTTGTTTCTCAGTTCAAACCAGCCAGCATGAGAAGATTAAACCCTCTCTATTTATTGAATCAGAAAATGCCCCACGAGCGAATCACATACTGGCAGGGTATGAACCATTTGTTGACTTACAGCTATGTCGTCACGATCAACGTCCTTAGTTAGATAAGAGCCATGAACATCAATGTGAGGCAACATCCATCAAGAAGTCTATGTCTACTCGAATTTCACGGTATATTAGACCAAATAGGATCCCTGAGCCACGTTCCTACTCCGTTACGACATCGTGACTTTGACACCCGGATGTCTTTGGATATCTAGATAGACTGGTAAGTAACCTAGATATGATTGATTTCAGTATTTCCCATATTCTAAACCCCGATTACTGATACAAGCATAACACTTACGTATGTATGTATGTATGTATGTATGTATGTATGTATGTATGTATGTATGTATGTATGTATGTATGTCTGTATGTACATAGATGGGCAGCATCATATGTGCGTATTGTTATTGTATGCGTATGTGCATAAACCCTCGATTTTCAATTCGATCGGCGATGAGCGTATCCACTAACTCTACCTTTTAACTAAATGAAAAATGGGTTCTAGTATCCTACCCATGTTTCACTGATAGGTTTCTCAATGATGCTCAACCTCAACGTATAAAGCGAAGCATGATCAAAGTATATCCGAGTTTATGAGATTCAAACTCGTGTAGAGAACAATTCCACGCCTTTGACAGCTGTACTAAATGCGAGTGCCAAATACGACGACACCGTTCTCTGCCTCCGTTTCGTTCTTCTATTGATACCTAGAAAATTTCTACGCTCTACTCAAAGACCGGGCACAGTGTCTATCATATATCCGGGCCTTGATCCGAAAGTGGTAACTCGTTGTTATCAACGAGTCGACTCTGCCTCATCATCCAAGGTTTAGCTTAACTCTATCCGTACACGCTTGTGGTAAAGGTTAATAAAATTGATCTCTACTTTTCACTCGAATGCTCCGGACAAAATAACATTACATTCATTCTATCTAGCCGCCGAGTCTTCGTTCGATTCAATATGACGAAGGCCTCGAGCACTATTCAGTACTCTAATTAACACTTAGGTTTGTCGGACGTTACTAAAATAGCGACAAGAAGCAGTTTCTTTGGTTAATTTGCTACGCGTATGCATATGTACATGTCACGAAAGTAACATTTAAATTTCGAGTCGTTATTTAAATTGTACTGGGAGAGTGTTTTCAAATACTCTAAGACAGAGAAATATCTATTTTGATTTGGTTTATAGTGCTACTATCATCAATCGTTGGTATATTACTATACCATCAGCCAATGAATTTACTGGAAGGACTTGACAGCACCATCGGTCAGCTTGCCAGCAGCAACCAGGGACTGAACCTCGGCGCTCCAGACGGCCTTGATCTCATCGGCGACGGTGAGCTTACCGAGCTTGCCAGCCAGGTCAGCAATGCCTTCGGCGTCCAGCTTGCCCTGGACGGCCTCGACGTCGCCAAGGACAGCATCGATGACAACGGCGCTAGGCTCGCCCGCAACAAAGTAGTTGGCGTCCTTGACCGAACCCTTGAGAACACGCTTGTTCTTCTTAGCAGCGTTCTTGGCAGCCTCCTTGTTCTTCTTGTTGGCATCACGGGCAAGCTTGGCAGACTCTTCAGCCTCCTTAGCAGCAGCGGCCTCGGCGAGCTTCTTAGCCTCAGCCTCCTCCTTGGCACGCTTCTCAGCAGCCTCCTTTTCGAGACGCTTCTTGTTCTTGGAGGCGTTGGCTTCCTGGCGGAACTTCTTGATACGCTCATCAGCGGCGGAGCAGTCATCAAGGAGCTTACGGAGGCGGGCGTTGTCCTCGGCCTTTCTCTTCTTGCGAGCGTTGACGTTCTTGCGCTCGGTGTGGCGCTTCTGATCACGGCTCTCAGTGTCATCAGGGACATCCTCATCGAGGTACTCGAAGGATCTCCAGCTGTCGAAGTTGTAGAAGAAGTTGTAGAAAGCATCGACCTCATCCTTAGTAGACTCCTCATTACCGAAAGCAGGGGCAGGCTGGACCTTAGAGAAACGACCCTCGGCCTTGAAGACCTTGCTCCAGAGCTTGTAGAAGTTGGCACCGGTGGCGGCCTTCTTGGTAGGAGGCTCAACATCGGCAGCCTCATCGACGGAGTCGAACTGGCGGCGCTTGGTGGGGTCAAGGAGAACCTCAGTAGCCTTCTGGATGCACTTGAAGAAGTTGTCGTCCTCGTGACGGCCGGCAGCAGCCTTCTTATCGGGGTGGTGACGAAGGACCTTCTTGCGGTGAGCACGCTTGATCTGGTCCTCGGTAGCTCTCCAGCGGTACTTAGAGAGACCCAGAACGGCGTAGTGATCCTGGGACTATAGAACAGAAGATATTCATGTTAGAACTGTTTTCTGAAAACAACATAGTGCACTATGTATTTGAAACTGTTAAACATACCTTCCAGTCCTTGGCCTCACGCTGAAGCATCATGGGGTCTTCGGGCTCAGAGATCTCGTTGTCCTCATCGTCCTCAACCTTGGTGGCCTTCTCTTGGGCCTGAAGGCGGTCATCTTCGGAGAAGGTGCGCTTGTGGCGGGCACGGCGGGCGTGAGCAAGGAAGTGAGGACCAACCGGCTCAATAGTACGGGGGGTTCCAGCGGTCAGCTTGCCAACAACCTGGAAGTCCTTCTCAGCGGACCAGCCAGCGGGCAGAGGAAGGGCCGAGTGGCCAATAACAGTAACAGAAGCCATTATGAATGGGTGGCGACAAATTTGACGATACCTGAATTATCGTTGGAAACGAAGATTGAGGGGCAGGCCTGTGATTTGTATGTATTCCTGGGGTCGAGATTTTTTCGTTTTACTAGGAATGGGTGGATCATTAGTGGGGCGACTACCTAGAATGGATGGGTTGCACAGAGTAATGAAAGGCTCAGAATGGTTATATTGTTTTACGAAATGGATGCATAGAACGTGACGGTAAAAATATATCTATGTATGTACATTCACACAAGCAAATAAGACCATGGAGAGCAATATAATTTCTAGATACATGAAGCTCAAAATGTATCAATGATTACTGCGATAGTGAAAGAATGATAAGAATTACAAGTTAGTCAACTAGTTTAGAATGGCGAAGTGTGTATATACATATAATCGTAACATGTAGCATCAATTTCCATGTTGTTTTTTACCTAATCCCATCTTTATTCTCCATTCAAAGCCCCATAATGAGTATCAGAAGCACCGGGAGGTGGCGCAATAACAGATGCAGAACCGGAATTATTACCGGCGCCATCTTTAGTACCCTTGGATGATGATACATTAGAAGAGCGTCCAGCTTTGGACAGTGTACGACGGCCATCCCGCAACATCTCTGCCCGCTTTTCCTTATCCATGGTTCCAACAGCTTTAGGCACACCCCATCTAACTCTCAATGGACATCCTTCAATCAAGGCCTTCCCTTGGCAAGCGGCCGCGGCAGCTTCGGCAGCCTCACGAGTCTCATAATTGACAAAGGCGCAATGTGTCATATGAGAACAGACTAAGCTCTTAATTTTGCCGTATACCTTGAAGAAGTCTCGCATTTTGTGCTCTGGCAGATCATCTTCAACACCCGTTACAAAGAGAGACATGATGTTTCTATCAGCAGGCGGTAACCAGTCATTCGGACCTGGGGGTGGCAAAGAACCAACGGCCTTCCCTTTCTTAGTAGCACCAGCGGCTGCGGCTGCCCGCGAATCACGAGTTCGGACGGGACCAGGCCCACCAACTCCGGAGCCGACTGCTGGGTTGCCACGACTAGAAGATGCTTGTGAAGCATTGTCGTAAGTTGCCATGCGGTTGGACTTGTTATACTGCTTGCTGTTGGCGAGTGTGCGCAAAAGCTCAATGCTCTTCTCGTTTTGTTTGCCGTACTCCTCAGTCCCAACCAATCCTTCCTCGATCGCCCTCTCATTGTTCTGTGCGAAGTATTCTCTGTTGATATCAGATGATGGCCCAGGAGCAACCATTTTCAAGGCTGCGTCACGAACAACGATAGGCAATCCAAACGACAAATCCAACATGCAACATTGGCAGCAGTTCTTCAATCGTGCGCATGTAAGACAAATGTTGGTACGCTTTTTGCGACCTTGGGCGCGGTCGACACTGAACGAGAAAATGGTGAAGGGTCTGGTGCATAATTTGCATTCTGCTCCGTAGTCTTCTTTCAACATTTTGACGTATGGATTACCGCCGAGGCATGTCTCGCAGACAGATGGAAAGTCGGTTGTTTCCCAACCAGCGCGGTTGAGGTCTTGTTTAATCTGCGGAGCCATTATGGCGGTTTAAGCGGGATGGGATGATGCGCGCAATCAAAATAATTCGAAAATATCGTTATGGTTCTCTTCGATGGAATGAAGGCTTAGATGTCGCGGTTTTCTTAATAGGCGATTATAGTAGGAGGTATTTGATGACTTGAATAAATCTAAGGTGATGAAGGTTTAAAGATTTGAGCTCCAAATACTGGATCGCAAATACTAATTCTACGTAGAGCTTCGCCAATAATATTCTGCCGTGGCTCACCGCCTGCGATTATAGATCCATCAAGAGTGAAAACATTTAGGTGGTAACCACATGTGCAAATATATGTGTAGCCATATGTACAAATACAGTGTGTCCATGTCAACAAACTTCCATTGCAACGAACACAACAGAAAACAATGCGTAAAGTCATAGAAATGATATTGATTTATTAAACACATGATCGTACACAAGCACCTACAAAATGCATATACATGCTACCATTAACGACTTCCACATCCGGCAGACCCGCAACCACTGCCCTTACTAGGGTTCTTCACACTATCATTGTCTCCACGTTCAGTTTCGTCGTGGATATTGAGTTCTATACCACTGTCAGTTCCGTATATAAAAATACCGTACCTACCATTGGTTGGTTGGGACGTACTGTACAGGTTGTCACCGAGGTTTTGGCCTTGGACAACATTTTGCCTCAAAATCATGGCGACATCGCGAGCCATGTGAAGAGCTTTTACGGTCTCGGGATCGGAAGACGATAGGTTGCGCTTTTCTACGAAGCGCTGGCGAATCTGATTTCTCGCAGCATCGAGGGTAGGTTGGTCACCTGCAAAAAGTCGCATTTGAGTTAGCAACTCGAGTACAAAGTTTCGCATATATACGGATGGGCTCGGGGTTGACGGAAACACTAACCCACAAATGCCACTCTCGTGGCACGCAGAAGACTTCTGTACGCAGCTTCGGCCATGATTTCAGTTCCAATGGTAACGCTAAACAGTATCGTCAAGATTTGGCCTGACGTCTATGATGTAATCGACTTTTTTTTGACATTTGCGAAATGTTATCGGTATCTTTTATCAGATTCACCGATAATTAGCCGGGCCACTGTCACGTATCAACTCAAATTTTCGTTTTCGTATTCGCAAAAAAGTTAACATGGCCGTTCAGGAGATTTAACCCTTGCATGAGCCGTTGACCGCAGACTGTGAGCGCAGTACGAATACGATTTACACCGATTGGGAAGTTCGCCTAAACATTTTGTGCCTTGATGGCTCTCTCGCTGGCGGTTATTGCGGCAATTCCTTTTCGTTTTCGTGTTCGTAACTGTAAAATGGCTGGTGAACCTCGCCATACTTGAAATCTGCACATACACTGATGTATTCGTGTTCGGCTTTCGTGTGCCATGCTGTTACTTCTTGACCGGCGTTAGTTTGGCTGGTAGTCGCCACTCTAAGCCATTGGATTTACCATCTACCATTGGCCAATTGGGGCAAGTGGGGTCCTGGCGTATGCCAGCAACATTGCGAGTAGGGCCCCTTGTGGCAGGCCTAAATTCAGGGGTAAACATTTGGATCACATGGAAATCAGTTGACAGTTAACGCAACTGTACATACGGCCTTGCGTTGACAGTACATGTGTTTAGTCTGTGTGAAAGCCATATGCGACTCCTACAGCAATGGGTACGCCTAAATACACAACTCTCTATATACAAATGTATCGATGTACATGTGCTTCTATACTTCACGAAAAAACACCAGTAAACATGTTATGCTGATTTGAATCTGGCGGGGTGTATACACTTGTATTTTGTAGTTCAGTATCACGGTATATTTTATATCGTTTAGATATCAGAAGTGACATACGAACACAAACAAAAACATACACGCCAATCTACGGTTGACGTTTTACAACTACCCCGAATTCATGAACCGTAATCCGCATTCCTGAACCGAATAGGAAATATTGACACTGGTGGGCAGGGTGTATCATGCAACCGAGGCCCACTAACAGGCACTAAAATCTGGCACCCTACAAATTAACACCAACGTGTATATAAGAACAGCTTGGCCCACCATCTCCAGTTTGTCTTGTCTCTGCTGGTGCATCTATACACTTCACATCAACGTCCAAATCGACAATCACACAATTTAGAGTTTAATTACTCAGACTCGTCTTTTTTCAACACTTAACGACGATCCCCCCATTTATCACCATGTCTTCCACCGGTCTTGAGCGTGAGGATCACGCCCGCGATGCCGCCTTCAACAAGGCGCTGCACGGTGATAGTGCCCAGGCCCAGGGCGGTTTTGCTGCCATCATGAAGAAGGATCGCGCTGCTCAACAAGCAGCTGTTGACGAGTACTTCAAGCACTGGGACAACAAGGCTGCCAAGGACGAGACTGCCGAGACTCGCGCCGTAAGTACAACTACATGCACTACGTCCATGCCACGTAGGACATCATTTCAAGTCGGTTCCCCGTTAACAATAATTCTTTTGGTAGGCCCGCACTGCTGAGTACGCTACTCTGACCAGACACTACTACAACCTTGCCACTGATCTCTACGAGTATGGTTGGGGTCAGTCCTTCCACTTCTGCCGTTTCGCCTACGGCGAGCCTTTCCGTCAGGCCATCGCCCGTCACGAGCACTACCTGGCTCACTCCATTGGTATCAAGGAGGGCATGAAGGTTCTTGATGTTGGCTGCGGTGTTGGTGGCCCCGCCCGCGAGATTGCCAAGTTCACTGGTGCCCACATCACCGGTCTCAACAACAACGATTACCAGATTGATCGCGCCACTCACTACGCTCAGAAGGAGGGTCTGTCTAACCAGTTGGCATTCGTCAAGGGTGATTTCATGGTATGTCAAACAGACAAGCTACATTCCCGGACTTGAAACTAACAATTGTTTAGCAAATGTCTTTCCCTGAGAACTCCTTCGATGCCGTCTACGCCATCGAGGCTACCTGCCACGCGCCTTCCCTTGAGGGTATCTACAGCCAGATTTATCGTGTCCTCAAGCCCGGTGGTGTCTTTGGTGTGTACGAGTGGCTCATGACTGACGAGTACGACAACGACAACCTGCACCACCGTGAAATCCGGTTGGGTATTGAGTTGGGTGATGGTATCTCCAACATGTGCAAGGTTTCCGAGGGTATTGCTGCCATGAAGGCTGCCGGTTTCATTCTTCTCCAGAACGAGGATCTTGCGGACCGTGAGGATCCTTTCCCTTGGTACTGGCCTTTGTCTGGTGAGCTCAAGTACATCCAGACCGTCGGTGATGTCTTCACTATCGTTCGTATGACCAAGTGGGGTCGCACGATCATGCACAAGCTCACTGGTGTTTTGGAGATGCTTCGCTTGGCTCCTCCCGGTACCATGAAGACCGCCGACTCTCTCGCCGTTGCTGGTGACTGCCTTGTTGCCGGTGGTCGTGAGCACCTCTTCACCCCAATGTACCTCATGGTTGGTAAGAAGCCTGAGTAAATTCCTGCCATCAAAAATTTGATACAGGCAATTTGGCCGCCAGTTTAGTCTGGCTTTCTAAAATCGAGGTCACGGTTTCGTCATATGAGTTGCTACATTGGCATATGGGTGTCTTTTGACTTTGACGTAGCTTTTACCGTGGCGGTGCGGTGGTAGTTGACTCCCGGTCGTTTCAACTTTTCACAATGGTACTGGTTTTGCATAATGACTTTTTCCCTGGTTTTACTTACACAATACCCATAATATTCTCTTCTTCGAACACACAGTTGCATTATACTTATTCGGATATATCGCACTTTAATCAATATAATCACGGTCATTCATCATTTGGTCTTTTAGTGTAGTATTCATGTGTGCGTTTCTTATAAACAGTTATGAATTTGATGTGTAAAATATGGAAAATGATGATGTATATACGGATGTGCATGGACGTACACACATGTTGTGGGCGTCATTCCCTCTAGTTAGTCTACTATGGGCGGTTTAAAAGCAGGAATTATGAAGACTCTTCCTCTGACTTAACAGGAGCGGAGCTAGTAGCGTGCTCTTTACTCTCTTCCAGGGCCTTCTTGATGATTGAAGCACTATCTTCTTCACCGTTGGCAGCTCCACAAGTTCCACACTTCCAAATGCCAACCTCAGCCAGACTCTTTACACCAGGCGGGGCTTGGCCATTGACTACCCTGCAAGTTTGGCAGAGCAGAACAATACGGTTCTTGGGGTCTTTTTCGTCCTCTCCGAGAAGCACATCAAGGATACGGTCATACCAATGTGTTTCCACGACACTCACGGTAGACAATGACCGCTGGTGTTTGCTGATTGGCACAGGGGGTCGCACGTAAGGTTGACCAGACTGGAAGGCATTCGGGGCAAACTCCTCATTGGCTTCGACGGGGGGTTTGGTCTGGTTCTCAACCAATTGAGGCCGAGTCGTAATATCTGGGGAGCGACGAGAAATATTGGCAGTTGGTGGAGGCGGAAGACCGGTTCTGCGGACTTGCGGTTGTTGCTTAGCCGGGTCGTTGGCGCCTGTAACCCCTTGGTTCTTCTGGCCAGAGGCGTCAGGCCGAGATGGGTCTCCGCCGTTCTTCTTTTCGCCTCCATATTTTTCGATCAGCTCCAAAGTGCTGTTGTACTTGGTGGCGTCCTTGAGCTTTTGGATCGTGTTCTCGCGCTCCTTCTGGAGGCCGTTTAGGCGAGTCGATAACGCCTCTATTCTGTAGTCGTAGAATACAGTGATGAGGCGGCGGACGAGGTATATACTAAGCGCAATACAATGTGTGGTTAGCCCAACTCTGAGTTGTATGACAAGTCTAAGTATCGCTTACACTACGGGAGACCCAGAAACAGCGGTCCATTCGATAGTGCCCATCTTCTGTGAGCCTACTACAAGAAAGGCAACAATGACATAGACAGAGTAGACGAAAGAAAGGTAAACGACCGATAAGGCCTTCAACTTCCGAGCTCTTGCTCTCGTGGAATCCAGGGCGACCTGGGCTGTCGCTATCTTAGTCGAGAGTAAAGACAGCGTCTTTTCAAATTCCGATGTTGAGGAGCTTTCGCCCTGTAATGCGATGTCGTTAGTTACTATGCTTCATTAAGAATACATGAACCAGGCTATTAAATCAACTTACCCTCCATGGCCAAAACGACACCATCAGTCACAGTATTGAAGATGCGTTTAAGGTGAATCAAGAGCTAACTTGGAGTCCCCAGAATCGATGCGAAATGGCGGCGATAAATAGAGTCAGTGAATATCGGAATATAGTAAATTGAAGATAAAACAAGAACAATTCACTTGATAAAGGGACGCGTTGTTCAACAACCCGATACTCGTGCCATATTCACGTAAATGCGTATGGATTGTACATGTGTAGCAGACTCCACATTAATGCCATAGCTTTATGGGTAACCAGGGGCAAACTGGGGGTATTCTTGTGATGACGTAAAGAGACAACGATTCACCGCCCACGACACTTCTATTGAATGTCAGTCAGTAGGGTTATTGTGGGTTATATGTACAATGAGCATGTCTTGACAGCCTGTCGTAAAACGATATCATGTATAGACATGTGAATTTAGTAGTATATGAGTAGTCATTGATCAAATCATTTCAAATGTGCATAAATCATTGTTACCGTGTAACTTTGTTGACTACACACACTTTGTCTGATGTCTTGTTCGTTGTTTATTCAACATATGTATCTGTATGTACACACATGTGTCTGCATCGGCAAACCTGCAGAGGCATCTGTATTCTCTCAACCCCCTGTCTGTTCGGTGTTCCAGGGCCCCACCTGCAGGTGCGAACTAGCTTGGCTCTGCCACGCAGGGCGTCGTCATTGAATGCGACAAAGTTACAGACAGATGGGCCGAGTTAATTTGTGTACAAAAGGAAGATTTGGGCTTGATTCACTGTTGTCAGTAATTGGTCTAAAGGACAACTGAACTTTACACAGTTTATGTCTACACATTCAATCAATGGTTTAATTTGGACTACTGTCCCTAAATATTTCCCAACATGTTCCAGGTCCGTCTTCTTACCAGCGATCTTTGAAATATATGCAATTACTAACATGATATGTTGGCCTGGTTAGCGACTGAAGGGAGCCATAGACCGGACAATTGCCGAAGAGCAGGCACGCATGAAAAGTATTGCTGAACAAACTGCCGCCGGTGCCTCAACAATCACGTCTCCTCGCAATTCAACATCAACGGGTCGACCCAATTCTAAATCGACAAAGCGCCAATTGGAAGACGAAGATACAGCCGAAAACTTGGATCCTTCTGTATTTGCTGCAGCACTTGCTATGGATGAACCTTCTGATGCATCAACGACGGCTACGGCCGTCAATGCTTCTTCTCAGAGTAGCATCGCGTCGGGCGACACTGCTGCCGCGACCAAAGATGAAGGCTCAACAACTGGAGAGAAGAAGGCTACCCAATCAAAGGGCGAGAACTACAGCGACTTACCTATCGATGTCCGTTCGAAATTACGGAAACTAGATAGAATGGAAGGCGCCTATTCAGGTACATTAATGACACCACTACTTACAACGATGTTTGTGGAATCAGACTAACATATGAATTCTGCTAGAACTACTCAGGTCTTACCGTATAGCACATGGCCGTGCCTTGTCAATCGAGCCCTTCGAGCGGATTCTGAAAGAAAACACACCCTTAACATCTATCAAAGACCCCAGTGCATTTGTCGAGTATCTCAACCAATTGAACCTTAAGAGCGACATGGTTATGGACGAGCTTAAGAGGATTTCTTCTGAAAAGTCCGAACTCGAGAAGAAGACTACAGCACAGGCGAACGAACTTTCGACCGTCAAGGCCGAGCTGGAGCAACTGAAGTCAGGCGAAACCCCACCAGAACCTCTACCCAAAGATGACCCAAAGCCTGAACAGAAATCTGAATTCTTTTCCTTTGACGCCGAAGTTGAAACTCAGAACCAGGCAAGCGAGTCGGCTGAAATCGTGGAACACTTGCAAACACAGTTAACAGCCATGAAGGATACAATCCATCGTTTGGAAACAGAGCTCACTACTGCAAAGGACAACCATGCTTCTTCTGTTTCTAAATTAGAAGAGCAAATAGCTGAAGCCAAAAAAGAATTAACGGTCAGAGAACAACGTCTACAGGAAACTTCCGCTAAATTGGAGTCTTCAGAAAAAGAACTTCAAGACTTGGGCGGGACGTTTGAGAGCACCAAAGAAAGTCTGGCATCAGAAAAGGCAGCTATACAGGAGGAACTCAAGGTGGCTCAAAACTCACGAGAAAAGATCCAGCGGGAACTGGAATCCAAGATCAAAGGTTTGGAGGTTGCACAAGATTCATATGAGATCTTGGAATCCTCCATGGCAGAGCTCAAGCTTACAAAGAAGGTCGACGAGGCAAGAATTGCTAAGCTTTCTGCAAAAATTGAAGAAATGCAACTTGCTGCTTCATTGGAAGCTGCTGCTGCCGTATCATCACCTGCCCCACCTGCTGTTATCACCACTGACTCTCCTGCAACCGTGGCTTCACCGACTGCCACTCCAGCTCCTGCAGGCGGAGGCGGCAAGAAAAAGAACAAGAAGAAGAAGAAGGGAGGCGCAGGAAATGATGCGACAGCAACGGCAAAGACACCTGATCCACCGTCAGCCCCTGCTCCTGTTACAACTAGCACACCTGTCCAGTCACCAGAGATTTTAGAGCTGGAGGCTGAAATTACTCGTCTCCAAGCTGTTATTGCCACAAAGGACACACACCTCCAGAGACTACTCAAGAACACCAAGGACAATGAAGTTCTCCGCGAAGAAATTGAGACGCTGAGAGATGAAATCTTGGATATTGGTCAAGAGCACGTCTCTGCAAAAATCACTATCCTAGGGCTCTCCACCAGCAAGAAGGCTTTAGAAAAGCGTATCGAAGAACTCGAAAAACAGAGCGGACAGGACAAGGAGACAGAAGGGGAATTGGAAAAGTTACAAGGTGAACTTTCTGCTCTCAAGTCCGAGACGGACACGCTAAAAACTGATTTGGCTGCTACCGAGGTTCTGGCCCAAAATCGCTTCCGAGACCTCACTGAACTTCGCGAAATGCTTCAACGTATGCAGCCCGAAATGAAGACTTTGCGCCAGAATGCAGAGACATTGAAGGAGACGGAAAAACAGCTGGAAGCGCAGAAATCATTGGTGCGTGAACTAGAGACCCGGGAGACTACTCTTAAATCGGAGTTGAAACGCTTGCAAAAGATGAATGACGACCAAGAAGCCGAGGTTAAATCCTTACGTGAGAAGCTTGTAGCTGAAGAGAAGTCTCGTCTGCGCCACGAAGATGCGCAAAGAGTTGCGGGGCGCGATATGCGCCGCGCACAAGCCGAAAAGACTGAGATTGCTGCCCGTGAAGAGAAGGTAACTCGGGAACTACAAAAGACACAGTCTGACTTGGATAAACTGCGTCCCAAGTTACAGGAGGTTGAGGATAAGCTTGAAAAGTTGGAACGAGAGAAGATGCAACTTCAGGAAGAGGTCAGCCTCAAAACCCAACAACACTCTAATGTCCAGGCTCTTGTTAGCAACATGCGCGACGAGGCTAGCGAACTTCGTGTCCAGCTCCGCGAAGCGCAAGCGCAAGCCGAGTCAACTAGCGAGGAGCTTGTGGAAGTCCAACGCCTTTTGGGTGAGCGGACACGGGAAGCTGAGACGATGAGACGTTTGTTGGCTGATGTTGATGAACGTGCAGACACACAAGTTCGTGAAATCCGTGCCCGACTGGAAGCTGCACAGGAAGAGAGAGACCGCATCGAGGATGAGTCAAGTGCGTTTGCACGCCGCAAAACCCGTGAGGCAGAGGATCTGAAGGCAAAATTGCGTGATCTAGAGAAAGACGTCACAAAGCTTTCTTCAGAAAAGTCTGCCCTAGAAGAGAAACAGGATGAGTGGCAAAAGCGCCATGATGATTTGAGCAGACAAGAACTTACTGGGACACAAGAGCTTTCGGAGTTGCGAAAGGCTGTCAACGAACTGAAGTCTGCTCTTGATGCTTCGGAGAGACATCTTGGTGATGTAGAAATTCAAAAGTCCGAATTACAAGCGTTGTTAGACGACTGCAAACAACGCCACGAACGCACTTTGCGTGATCTAAAGGCTGCACAATTGCGCCTGGCTCCTCAAAACAGCAGATCCTCTATGGAATCTGTCCGATCTTCTTCTATCCCTAATATTCAAGGTGGCGTCGACCCACTTTACATCAAGACAGTGATGCTACAGTTCTTGGAGCAGAAGGATGCTCGCTTGAGAGTTCAATTGGTACCTGTTTTGGGAAGATTGCTTAACTTCACCGAGTGAGTTTATACACGATGCTATCGTTATGCTTGTATTCATACTAACATTTGACATAGTTCCGACACTGCGAAATGGTCTAGCGTTGTACAAGCTATGGGGAACAGGTAAACTTCCTTGTCATGGAAATCACAATGATAAAGTAGGAGATGGAACTATAGATATGCCACGATTAATGTAATAGCTGAGTTGGTAAACGTCAAAAGTTAATCTTAAAACCAGTGAGCTTAAATGATGAGATGACCAGGCTCGGCCCCACTGCCCCACTTAAATGTTTGGACAGGAACAACGAGCCGTGCATTCGGAGCTCCACATTAAACGTCACTTGTGCAACATCAACACCTATTGAATAGACATGAACGGTGGACAACGGATCATTGAAATATTGATTGTATATCGAAAAAGGAGATTATAACTAAGGAAATAGTAAAGGAAGAGAACAATATTATTCCAAAAAAACACATGAACAAAAACATAAAGCAAGCTTCAGACGTAAGAGAATAGAAGCATCACCAAACATCAAATCAACGAGAAACTAAACTAAAACAGAACAGGCTAACATAGTGAAACAGAAGACAACATACAGAAAGAGACAACTCTGGGAATATATGCGCTGGAAAGGAGGACTGGGGCCGAGGAAAAGCGAACACTCCCTTCTCGGAAGGGCATCTGGGGTGAAAGACTCAAGGTAAAACAAAATAGGTAAAGGCATCACAAGACCCCGTGAAATATAAGAGGGACGTCATACAAACAACAAAAAGGGCAAGAACATAGAGTGTAAACTGTACGTACACGACATAGAAAGTTATGGTGACAAGCAAGCGGAAGAAAAGTAGTGGCTTGAGGTTGTCAGCATAGAGTTGAAATGAATCAGAATAGACAACGGAAGTTATCATCTAACTTTGGCACATGGCAAAGCATCATCGGGCAAAGATCAGATTCAAGTAGTTTTCTGAACCGGAGACAAATCGATCTTTCCCCGATGCGGAGATACCCAGGACTCGTCAAGCCAGCCAACCGCCTCATATGCTGTGTAAAGACGAGAAGCCTTGTTGACATCAATGTGGCAGGCAGTTTGAGCGTCAGTTTTGCGGAAGGTCTTATTCCGTTCTAGACAGTCAAGTCTGGATAGGAACAAACGTCTCTTACTTGTTAGATAGGTGGCACAATCGAGCCTGAGTGTTGATGCAAGAGTGACTTCCTGGGCATGAAGAAGTGCAAGATGGGGATCTTTGTCCAAATTTATGGGACTCCCTTTCCAATCCGTCTTGAGCACCCCCGAGTTGGGCTGATCGAGTGTGGAGATGGGCGGGCAAATGTTAGCGAGTCCATCAAAATGTTTGTCCTCTCGACTAGCAATTGCGCCACGACGTCCAGATTCCCGACCAAAGCCTTCAAGACTGAAGACACCAGAGCCTGTAACTCCTCGTATTTGGTTGTTAGAACTGACCCTTCGACCACGAGATACGTCGGTGGATGTGTCCTCGGTTTCTCCATGAATGGGGGCTTTAACCTGAGGGCTAGTTGCTAGAGTATCATTGGTAGCACTAGATTCGGCCACGGCCGCAGGCGCTGCCGAGATAGCGACGGCTGAAAGAGTAGACATGGGATTTGATAACCCTCCACGAGCGGCAGCACGTCCACTAACCTTCCGTACACGGTTGTGTGAAATAGGCTCCGATTTAGGAAGAACAACGGTAGCAGAATGTGTAAGCGGTAATGGACGAGATATGTGGACGGGGGTGAGTGAATCGTTCGATGGTTTAGCCTTCACCATTGGCCGCCGGGTTTCGTGTGTCCTGGTATCAGTCGCGACCGAGTTACGGGCTTTGACAAATCGTATATGCTCGCGCTGCCGCTGCTTGACATAGGCCTCCATATCCTCACGATAGAGCTTTGTAAAGTCCCAGGTATTAGAGGGATAGTCGTCATCGATACCTAATGCTTGGCTTTGGGTACAATATGGCGCTATCAACTTGGGCTGATCGTTGGGCTCACTAGATTCTTTTGATTCGAGCCTGCGAATCTTTTGACTCGGACTAGGAGTAGCAGTCCTGTCAAACAAAGGGGTTCCTTCTAATGAGATGGAAGAATCGTTGTGGTGATCAAGGACCATGGACGCCGGCGAAAGAAGCGCAGCATGTGATGACGGAAATGTACCATAGGCCACAGTTACCGGAGGAGGGCTCAAGTGAATATCCGTTGATGATTGTGCCATGTGGGAATGGACAACTGGTGGAGACACCAATGACGAGTGTTTGCCAGTAACGGCAACACTCCTTTCTTCTGATACATTTTGTGCGATACCGCAGATTGAAGCAATGGGAATATTGTTTTGAGATGGGTTAGATGATGAAGCGTGCATTCTTGTTATGTTGTTGGGTAAGGGGAAAGGCATGATAAGGTTTATGAAGACCACGGCAAGTGAATGACCAAGTACCGTTGGCAAAATGTTGTTAGAATATGCGTCACAGCCACAATGCAGGACAATACAGAAATAACCCAGACTAAGATAAGTGCTGGAATTGAACTGAAGGGGACCAAGCGACGGTGTTTAGGGCAATAGAGAGAGAGAAGAGCGTCTCTACTCCCAATTAACGAGAGTTTGTGGTTTGGCGTGGACTTTTATGTCCCTTGTAGGTTTGGAGTAACGGGCTAAAACTGTGCAGATGGAATGGATAGATTCCCCAATAAAGGGACAGAAGAACGAGATATCAAACAGTCTTTGTATATGAAAGAACGAAAGATATCGCGGCACCGACGCGGAAGAGAATGGTGATTGGATTCTATTCGCCCGTGAAAAGATAGCAGCGAATATCGAATAATGATGATATGTTGTGGAGGAAGGAATACCACTACAGATTTATAATCTGAATAGTTGGAGATATGCGAAGTAGTTGTGACCGAAGTGCTGTCTCGGAAAGCGACTAGTATCGCCGGACTGAATAATAACTCGATAAGGGTAGAAATCCAACAAAACTAACTCAGTAGAGCTAGATGATTCAGTTGAACTAAAGACTAGTGTGATGGCTTGAAGTCTAAAGGATACTCGATTTAGATGAACAATTGCTGATTGACGGTTCTGTTAATAGTAATAATGTGGCGGCTGGAGGATAGAAATGTAGTGGTCGAAGCGAAACCAAGCAACGAGATATATGTTATCGTCATAAGAGAAAAGGCAAAATAAAATAAAAAAGAAGAACAAGGCAACAAGAATTAATGCAAGAAGAAAGCTGAGTAATATAGAAATGAAATTCACAGACAATCAGCTGGTCAAGGGAACTGACTGGCGAAACACAAGAGAACAAAATAAGGCGAAGTAATGACAGTCGTTGGCGGTGTCAAGACATATAATGACGTGCGTGATTCACACACTGCACAATTGATTTGGTAGTGGCTCTGCAATCACATGCAGGTGCAAGTGCGATCAGTGTAAGTGTGAATTATGGGGCGGACTTGTTGAAGGACAAGAAATTACTGTTTTCAGAAAATAGCGGAGCCACAATCTCACGAGCGACTTGGGCGGGTTCAAGTCAATATCAAAGTGCAAAGAGGCAATGTGAATAATGCTGATTGGGGGGAAAGACTTGGAATAAACGAGTCTGAATGGTATCTTTGAAGAATGACGAGGATCAAAGATAGGAAAACTAGCGACCTGACTGAAAACGGACGCATTCAACAGACAATGGACAGCCGATTGTGATTATTAAGAAAGCAAGCGAGAAAGGAGGATAGGAATCAGGACAGGGCGACCGTCAAAGGGCGGGAAATAGGCCCTACTTCTACTCGCAAGCACGGAAGCGGACTACTAGGGTGTTTTGAGGGTATATAGGCAGCCAAGCAGCAAAGGACAAGGCGGCGTGCGTGACTGGAAGATAGAAGCACACAACACAACATGCTACGAGCCCAGATCCATAGACTTGGGGGTTTGGGGCCTTTTAATGTATGCACAATGTATTTGAGCCATATCACACCATCGACCAGTTGACTTTGAGAAACAACTAACTTTATAAGCCCAGATTGTAATAGGGGAGGGGTGAATGTAACCGAATGCGTGAATATATGAATCAACATCATTTCATAAACCAAGGTCGTGTACATATAGACATACATGTCCTCAAAACACTATCATCATGTCCATCTCCAAAAGCCTAGATCTGTGTATGAGTGCATATGATTCACTAGGTGTGAAAATATATGCCTTGTCAACACATATGTAAAGGGTGATATCGGGCACAATTATCGAACCAGGAATATCAAAGCTATAGCACAAGGAGTGTATCTATCTTGATACTCACCATCGTAAATAGTGGCCGGGCGCTAACTACATACTGTCCTGCATGACAATTAGTCTGCTCGCAGGAGTCGTCCGTGTGAGAAAGACGGTGAGTTGCGGGTAGTGAAAGATAAACGGTCAATATGTACAGACATAGTAGTGTTTTTGTAGCCATCGTTCAGTCATGTGGCTTATAGGCCACGAGATGGACTCAACAGACCGTTGCTAGGGGTTGAGTCACATTGAAGATGGCGGTGTCACGCTTTGCTGATGTTTATTTGGTGGTCTGTTGAGGCAGGTGATGCCGATTGATCCTAGGCACGAATTGGCCTAAGAGGTTGTGATTTAACAAGAATCTCCAGGGCCAACTGAAACTACACATACAGACACAATTCTCGATATGACAACAACCAAGCCGTTCAGTTCCTAAAACACCAGGCTATGTATTATTACCTCAAGTACCAACTGAGTATTTTACAAAGTCGTGTGAACGACTTTGTGGTCTTTTGCAGGTCTGCATGTGTCAAAACTACCGGGTGTCTGTAATGGAGAGGTTTCCGATGTATGCACCATTCACACCAAGACACAGCAACCATAGGCCACCAAAATCAAGGCTAAATACATACAAGGTCTGACGTCACATGGCTAGTTTGGAGAACTTTATAACAAGAAAAGAACGTTAATATGTGCATATGTGTACAAATATCAAGAATGATGGAGGGTAGCAAGTCGACACTCCATATTGATGTTTGTATAGGTCCATGTTCATGAGATTTTGAACCATCACATTACTGCCACATTCTCTTTAGTTTAGTTGTCAGAAGCGGTCGGTAGTTGACTTGTTGGATTGATAAAGGTCCTCTATGCAACATCGGGCCTAGGCCAAGTGACAACAGGGTAGCGACAGCGCCTATTTAGTGTCCATTGTTCTGTACAGGCAACCCGAAACCTGAAATCTGCATTACAATTCCTGTCTTGTTGGGAATTTACGGTATACAGCCCAGACCAGACGCTACTGGCGGCGCTAATCCATCTCTGGCAGTGAGTCTAATGTTAAATCACAACCATGTTGGACCTCTTATCGTCTCATAAGAGCCTCCCTTTGCGTCAGCTATTCACGGATCGATGCTATCTTTGACATGGTATAGGAGAGATTCAGTCTAGACTGGTCAATGTGTTGGCATCTTTTGCCTCTCGTGCGGCTAGGTGGTTTGGTATGCACAGCGTGCATATAACAAGATGGATTTGTCCAATTGCGACCGAGAGATCGACAATTCCAAGCCTTGCTTTTCTGCCACTGACCACATAAGGCCCAAGTTTGCTCTATAAACCTAGGCCAACACGTCGCAAGTACAGCACATGTGGATAGATACAACTTAGTTTGGCATTCCACGTCTTCTATATCAACGTATGTACATGTATGTCTGGTTTGTCTGCATATACATGCACAAACACACATATACATATGGTGTGCCCAAGCCATTCGAATCGTCGAACAAGAATCTATCGACTCAATTAATGAGTCAAATATTTACCTCTAAATCTTCCCATACATAACAAAGCGCGGGCCATATTTGACAAACTCAAATTGTCTAGATACTGTCTCTTAACCCTAATTCACTCGCACGTCACTGAGCTTTGCTTCAGCTGTCCCATGTCAGTCAGTAGTAGCGTTAAAAACAAATTGTCCGTGTGCTAAAGGCAGTCGATGAGTGGTCGAACTCGTGGTCCTGGTGACATGGATTAAAGCAGAACACCATGGCACAGCATCGCCCTTATCAGAGGAAAGTAAATCCCAATTGTCATCATGAGGCCGGTGTAGAAACACCATGTGAGCCGTAAAGGGCTGGTTCGTGTCTCTTCTTCTATTCATGTACAGTAGCAACGTAAACCTTATTTGAAAACAGAACCAGTACATACGCAAGTAGTTGTATATGATGTTGTATGTATATCCTTCTAGAGATATATCTTGCCAACTATGTATGTATGTATGCGTGTGCATATACACGTTTGTAGATGACTCGCAACGATATCAGGGTCATATCCAAAAACCTATTTAGAAAAAGCTGCAATTACCATTCATGTATCGATTACGTCCTCAGTGTCAATCCCCATGGCCCGCGGGTTTACCGATCCCGATGGTGTCAAGAAATCCGGACTCTTTCCACGCATATTCATACAGAAACATTCACCTACTCATGCATATATGCACCTATATATCTTTGTAGCGATGCCGATGCGACCACCTAGATTCAAATAGTCTGTGCTAGTTCCATTGGATTCTTCGCCATTTTTGACATCACTTAAACATCGTCATCAAATTTTTGCCTCTCAAATACCCCCACGTTCTTTGCTTCCAGGTCCATACATTCTGAATATTGCCAATTCAGAGAGGATTGCAGCGGCCCGCAGTTCTGTTTTTCAGCTACACGCTAGCAACAGTTTATTTGGACCTGGCCTCTCAAGCCATGAGTTCTTCTCTATCTTGAATGGATAAAACTGGTGCAGCTCCCTGACGTCAACACTGGTCAGTTCCAAACTTGGATTTCGCACCTTCCAACGAAATTGCCTTATTGCTACCTAGGAGACTATTTTGGTGCTTACTAGTCGTCCTTCAACCCGTCTTTGTTTTGTGATGCTCGGCGAATTGCACATGTCTCCATCTCTTTTAATTTTCTTTCTCGCACAAGCCTCTTCTGCCCCTCTCGCCTTTTCCTTACTGGCTCCTTCTACATTTTAAAAAGATTGCGGAGAACTTGTCAGTCCTTGAACACACCCCGCCGCGCTTAATACATACGCGGTCTTCCCGATATTGATATCCCGATTTGCCTCCGATCGACTCCACCTCGTACCGATTCGACAATCAACCGACTTGCGAAGCCCCGACAGTACAATCGGGCCAATCCCAACGCCGTATATCAAGTCATTCTCCTGCAGTCAGCATATTAGTTCGATATTCATAGCCCTTTGTCTTCTTCACTATGACTGACGTCGCAACGGGGGCTTCCGTTATGCCCACTACCAACGCTCATTCCGCTGCTGCGTCACCCGTGGCACCTGCGGCATCAACCGCCGGAGCTTCCGCCAATGGGCCAGTCACTTCTTCCCCACCTAAGCCGGCCTCTGCGACCAATGAACCGACTCCAGACACCGGAAATGTCGATATTACTCCTGTCGCCGACAACACCTCAACAATTGACCCTTCTCAGGCTAAGAAACGAAAGAAGGATCTCAAGCCAATAATAACCGCTGATGCTGAGTAAGTTTAATTCTATGATATATCAAAAGGAGCCCTTTATGTCCTCTAGTCTATGTTCCGCGTCCATGCATACACGTCTGATCCCGAACGGTCAGTCGTGTGTGTTCATCTGTATCTCGGTTTTGTCTATTGGATCTATTCTTCATGGTGCAGTTGTCGCCAATGGTTAGGACAGCAAACCGAGTGGTATCGTTGTCCGCCTATCTTAACATGCGCCTGACGCGCAATTCCCCTTATACGTATCCATCCTCCGTGGCTGCGGTGGTTTTTTTCGCCCCTCGCTATGGCAGTGTGCCGTGATGACCCCTCCTTCCCCTCTCCCCCCTCTTTGTTACAACTAGTACAGGTACACATGCAACAATCCCTGGCACCCCGGAGTATCCTTATACAGACTTGTCGATGTCTATGTTCGAATGTCTTGGCATTTGGTTGTAACGGGACCGACATTTGAAGCCTCAAACATCGAGTCTCGATACAATTCTAGCTTTTGGGTTCGATTCACTGTCAAGTCAACCAGGGATAGACAATCAGTCATGTGTATTCCCGAGACACCAATGGGAACTTCAGGTCGTGTTCGTCCACCCACCATTGCAGGACATCACCTTCTCTCAGTCTTCTCTCACGGGTGCACTGGCCAGAGAAAACTGAATGACCTTGTCTTCTTGTCAGCTTTAAAAGGTTCGCAGGAGAAGGGTCATATACAGGGTTCTCTCCGCAGGCTTCTGTTCCGCTGTTTCGCATTAACCTCACTTTGTACTTTTACTTTGAGTGTAATGACGGTTATGGACTTGAAGTAGCCGCGGAGATTTACAAGGCCAAACTTGCATATACATATGTACACACTCGCTCTATTTCCACCGCCCGCCTTGCGCTGTGCTATATCTTCGACCAAATGAGCCGCACGTTGCCATGTCAGCCAACTACCAACCGCAGAGGCTTCGTTGTGGTCACACCTAAACACCCCTTCACGACAACAACCTGTCGCATTCCGCCAGCCTCAAAAATGGATTGTGCTGCATCTGCGGCATCTCGTCTAGTGCATCACAAGCCATGACCGTCTTTTGCTTTTTTTTTCCTCTTGGGCGGTGTCTACTTTTCCTCCTATAACGTCACTGCCACCCTTGCCGCCACCAAAGACTATTCATCATTGTGCCATGTTCACATCAGGTCTCTAGTAGCATTCCCATTAGCTTATTTCGCCCTTTGTTTTCAATCGCTTTTTCCTGGTCGCTATTAGGCCCTATCAGAACGATGTTCCCTCTTTGATGGCACATTTTTTGCCTTAAGCAGTCAGCGCCACTCGCCCTTTTCTGGAGGCATTTTGGAACCTTCCGCCCCGCCAAAATAATCATCTTTGCAAGTTGTTACTGCCGGGATCTAGAAGCGAGAAGGCACCAAAGCAAGCGCTTTCCCTTGATTCCGACCTGGTTTCAACTCCCCTGTATTCCCTGCTCAGACACTTTTTCACTTGCTACATATGAGTTTGCGCTCCCCAACTCTAATCCACGCTTCGCTACTTGGCCAAAATCATTTTCCCCTCCAACACATTTTATTTTGAAGACATTCGTGTGGGCGACTCCTTCTTATTCTACCCCCATCCCCGCCACCATCACGTACAATCGCAATGCCAGTTGGAAGTTCAAAAAAGCTCTATACAAAGACTCGGTACAGACCCATTCCTAGCCCTCCATCAATATCCATCGACATGTACCAACAAAGTGCGGCTTGACTGTGCGCCTAGCAGAAGTTGACATTCCTTTTTTGAATGCTGCCCTGGCTAATAACGTCCCGCCATTGACATCATGGTCGTTGACCTGATTCAACTTTGCCCTACCATTCCGCTCCTACCCCCTGGCAAATGTTCTAAATTGCGACGTATGACGTACGTCAAGTGGGAGAATAATATAGCTAACCTTCTCTTCTCTTTTTCTTCGTATATAGGAATCTTGCGCCGAGTCAAGGAAGCCCCAATTCCTCATCCGATGAGGGAGGTGCCGAAGAAAACACCGGCGACGAAGAAGACTCCGAGGACTACTGCAAGGGTGGTTACCACCCAGTCACCATCGGTGAGAAATACAACAATGGCCGGTACACTGTCGTGCGGAAACTGGGATGGGGGCATTTCTCGACTGTCTGGCTGTCCCATGACAGTGTCGACAATAGACATGTTGCGCTCAAGGTTGTCCGGTCCGCTGCACACTACACTGAAACTGCCGTTGACGAGATCAAACTGTTGAACAAGATCGTCGATGCTAACCCGAACCACCCCGGGCGCAAACATGTCGTCAGCCTGTTGGATTCTTTTGAGCACCACGGCCCCAACGGCAAGCATGTCTGCATGGTGTTTGAAGTTTTGGGTGAAAACCTTCTGGGACTTATCAAGCGTTGGAACCACCGTGGTATTCCTATGCCTGTAGTCAAACAGATCACTAAGCAGGTTCTTCTTGGTCTCGACTATCTGCACAGAGAGTGCGGTATTATCCACACGGATTTGAAGCCGGAAAACGTTCTTATCGACATTGGAGACGTTGAACAAATCGTTAAGAAGGTGATCAAAACCTCTCCAGACGACAAGGAGAACAATCGCAATGGACGCAGACGTCGCAGAACCCTCATTACTGGTAGCCAGCCTTTACCTTCACCTTTGCACACCAGCTTCAACCACAGTGGAATTCCCTTTCCTCCCACGGCACCTGCTAGTCTGGGACAAGTCCTAAATGGTATGTATATCAGTTGAACAGACCAACGCGGCGATCGATCATAGTTCTAACAAACTTGTCTTATATCAGGTTCCAACAGCGACAAATCAGATCAAAAACAAAGAGATAAAACAGCGTAAGTCAATACCTCTCTCTTCGCGAGCGACTATGCATATGTCAAACGTCGCCCGCTAACATCCCACTCTCAGTGATTCACTTAGCAAGGACTTGTCTGATGTGAGCCTTGGAAATTCCTCCAGTGACAAGCGTAAAGCGGATGACGCACAATTCAACGACATAATCAGCGTCAAAATCGCCGATCTTGGTAACGCCTGCTGGGTCAATCACCACTTCACCAACGATATCCAGACTCGCCAATATCGGTCTCCGGAGGTCATACTGGGTGCCAAATGGGGTGCCAGCACGGATGTTTGGAGTATGGCAGCTATGGTAAGCTCATGATAAATTACACTCTGAGTCAATAAGTTGGCTGGACACTAACAAGATCTCAATTTCCAGACCTTTGAATTGATTACGGGCGATTATCTCTTCGATCCGCAATCTGGGTCTAAGTACGGTAAGGACGACGACCACATTGCCCAGATTATAGAATTGCTGGGGCCATTTCCACGCGCCCTGTCAGTTTCGGGCAAATGGTCGCAAGAGATCTTTAACCGGCGAGGTGAGCTTCGCAACATTCATCGCCTGCGGCACTGGGCACTTCCCGACGTGTTAAAGGAGAAGTACCATTTCTCGGATAACGAAGCCAAGGAAGTTGCCGAATTTTTGTTGCCCATGTTGGAGCTGATTCCAGAAAAGAGAGCCAACGCTGGTGGTATGGCTGGACACAAATACTTGGAAGATACACCAGGTATGAAGGGAGTCAAAGTTGAAGGCTTGGCGGTTGGGTCACGGGGAGAAAGCATTGACGGTTGGGCTTGCGAGACTCGAAAGAGATAGACTTTTGAGATACTTGGTCTAGAGTTGACGTTGGGCAGCCATAGTTAGGCTGTTCCTGGTTAATATTGGAATGGGATTGTTAAGTACAAACAAAAGCAATGATAACTTCAACCAATCAAAACAAAAATGCATGTGTCAACTAGACGGTTGCCTCTCGGCTGTAGAGTAAAACGCTAAATTTCCATCACGCCTGACTCGAGCTTTGCATATATTTGTCACTAAGTCCAATTTGTACTCGCATGACGCTCAAAACTTGCAAGGAAATCCGCCTATTCCAGGCTACAGAGTGACAAATGCTAATTGAGACGAGAGAATATACAATCAATGAAGTAAAAAGACAACAAAACACCGGGAAATAATAAAATGAAGTTACAATGATCCAAAGTTGGCACAACAACACCAAACCACAACTACCCCAAAAGCTAAGACGAGAACAAGCAGTAACGCAAAATAGCTTCCCCCACGAATTATCAGGTTTAGTTATTCCGGCGTTTGGCCTTAGCAGCCATGCGTCGGAAGGCATCAATACCGCTAGCACCAATAGGTCTGTGTTCGCCAGTAGCCTTGGAAGCACCGGTGAAGGTACTGACCGGAGCCACGGTGTAACTGGCAGGGCGGTCGGTGATGCGGGCACGGCCAGACATATCCGGGATGGCCAGGGCCCGTTGGCGTTCGAGTTCGTGCTGTGATAGTGTGCTGCGCTGGGAAAAGCCGATTTGGGAGGGTCCTTGGCGCTGAGCGAGCTTGGCGGCCCTGTGTGGAAAAGTTTAAACGTTAGTAGACTGCTCATGAGTGTTACTTCTTTAGATCTGATGGGTACATACTGATGGTCAAATGTGGCTTGCTCGATGTGGCGTTTGCGGTAATCGTCGGTACGGCGAAGGATAGGACGACTCCAATCTCCAATAAGCTTTTCCGCCATGCGCTTAATAGATACCTCTGGCTTTTTCGACTTTGTGTAGAAGAAAACGACCTTTCCAAGGCCACTACTGAGAAGAGCTTCCTTATCAATGGGAAGCTTCATTAAACCGGAAAACATCTCACGCTGGATGTTGTATGCTGGAATACTGCCATCATAGAGAGGCTCTAGGAAGTACCGTACGGCACGAAGGAAGCCAGTGTCGGGATCTACAACAGCAGCCTGGGCGGAGCTCCGGTTCATCATAGAAACAACTTGGGGCAAAACGCCCAGTTTGTGGATAGCCGGCTGGCCGTTCTGGCGAGCGTCATTGTCGGCTTGACAGGCCTTTTCCATCTCAACAACAAGGTGATTGATTTGTTCATCAATAGGGTCATCCAAATCCTAATTTCATAACAGTCAGTTCGAGGTTCCTATTTGTTACAAACAGCGCACGTCAGCTTACAGTCTCATCCTTCTTCTTGCGAATCTTTTTCGGCGCCTTGCCAGCCTGATCTAGCACGCGCATCAATTGCTTGCGGCGCCGTTCTTCGGGAGTGAGGTTTTCGTCGCGCTGTTCTGGTGACTTGCTACGAGGTCTAGAACTCTCCGTTGGACGAGATTTGGTTGCCCTCGGTTCTCTAGCTGGCGCATCGGACATCTCAGCATCTGGCTCGCGAGCACGCTTGTTGTCTCTGCGGCCTTCTCTTGGCTTGTTGTCTGGCTCGAGGGGGACCTTCCGCTTGGCGACCTTGAGAGTGCGAGTAACATTCTCATCGATGGTAACGGGTCTGTCTTCGATTTTCGCATTATCAGGGTCGTAGTCTTCGGCGTCGGCGTCATCTACTTCGGCGAGAAGATCATTGTCGTCCACCTTCTGGGTAGGTTCTGTGTCATCGAATTCGGCCATGGTTGACTGTGTTGTGATGTGTGAATTTTTGAAATGTGTTGTAGGTTGATAAATAGTTGGAGGTTCAAATGGACAAAGTGCCGAATGTACAGATGGTAACGGTCGAATATTCGACAAAGAGCGACTTGAATAAATACAAAATCACAATTCAATTATCGAATATGGGTGCTTACGTATGAAACGTGAAAAATAGAGATGGATATGACGTGAGTAGTTCTAAATTGATAAAGGTTTAGAAGGGTTTGAAAGATATTCGTAAATTTAGTACTTCAGGTCTGCCAACCCAGATATTTCGACGACTACTGTAAATGGCAACTTTTAAGCAGGGGGTAGGTAGGTCCCTACTTTCCAACGCCGCGACCCAAGAATGCACTGTAATGTCCTATATCACGTGATTAGGCGTGTCGTACTGCAGCTACAGTGGGGGTTTGCGCGTTAATTAGTGGACCCAGACTCTATATGCGACTATGTCAACATTAGTCAACTGAAGCAGCTTCGCTTCTGTCATGCATATGCTCAAATGAAATAAGTCCCTTCCGAAAACGGTTGAATGTAAACACAAATTTCTGGACAACTGGTTAACAGCACATTTGTGGTGTGCATTGTTACAGTGAATATTCTCAGACCCTTTTTATTCCCTTTATCAACACCATCAATACGCCAATTCATTGACTTTACTGCCACTGCGTCATTCATTTAACATTTGCGCTCTAGTCTCGCTAGGACGGGAATTCCACTCTGTTACGTCCATACCCAAGGATCTCTCCTCGTTGACCTGGTTCCTTGTTTCGCAAATACAAAGGCTTGGCAAACACTCACGATCTCTGGTAAACTTCAATTATCGCCAACGTTTGCCTTTCCACACACATACAATCTTCCCTCGACATACTTCTATCGTCTTCTTGCATTGCTTCGAACTTTCCCAAAGAGCACACTTTACGCACACGATTGGGCAACAATCTTATTTGATATTGACGTAACCACGCCGATCTTTTCTCGACGTCATAATATTGCACTACCCCACCCTCTAGTTTTTGAAGATGGACAAGAGAAGTCACGAAGGCCACATGGAGTGGGAGTACCAAGGTGGAGGCCCTACCGATCCCAACAGTCCTTTTACACATTTTGGTAATCGTGTTGCAGCTGGCACTCCGACGTCGACATGTAAGTTAGCGCTTCCAACACAGTCCTCTAGATTAAAGAAACCCACGTTATGAATTGTAGATACTAATGATTTCTATACAGCCGTATTTGCTTCTCCCGTTAAGAACGGGCCTGGAGCCTTCCCCTTCAAACCGTTTGCGCCTTCGGCGTTACAGCACAGCACGCCATCTAAGGCCACACCATTGTTTGGATCTGCCTCGAACTTCAACACACCTGAGCCCAAACAACGCCAGGCCCCGCCTTTCCGTAACCCACAATTCTCTACGCCACAACAAGCGCCCAAGTCTTCGCTATACTCGGGAACAGAATCCAGTCCTTCCGTATCTATGACAACTCCCAGCATTGATTCGCACATGTCAGATGCTGGCTCTGAGATACCCGAAGGGGACCGCACCGAAGACTCATTTGCTTCCTCCATCACCTCACCACGTATAGACAAAAGGCTCCGGTATCCCAAACAAACAAATCGCACCGGAAAAGGCGAGATTCCCCGCCTAAACAAAGAGTTTTCCCAGGATGAAGTTATACGTCATCGTCGCCGTCAAGTATTGGATAGAGATCAACAAGGGGCGCGTTACCGACCAGGTATGTATGTGGATGGTTCTGATTACGAGTCAGAAGATCCGGATACTACTATACTTGCCGACCCCAAGTCCCCAGCTCGGGAGAAGGGCCCCATCGATATGACACCCACCCCCAGCTGGATGGGGCGCCTTTTGCAAGCCATGGAGGACTACCCGAATGCGCCTGAACACTTTTACCGGTGGATTCAGGTTTGTTTCAACCTGGCTTTGTTCATGGGAATCGTGATGGTATTCTGGCAAGTCATTGGGGCAGTAAAATCGGATTTGGATAAAGCTCATGCTGCTGCCCGTTCTAAGTCCATCAACGAGATGAACGAGTGTACTACCAACTACATCGAGAACCGATGTGGAGAAGCCGGCGGTCCAGTGCCATACCTAAGAGATCGATGCTTAGAATGGGATGTTTGCATGCAACGTGATGTCGATGCTGTCATGAACATTCGTGTAGTAATCCGGGAATTGGCCGAGATTGTCAACGAATTTTCGGGCACAATGCAGTTCCGCTCTTGGGTAAGTTTATGTCTTTACATCTTCAATCTGTGATAGATGACGATGCTAACCATATAATTTAGTTGTTTATTGCCGGTCTTCTTTTTGTGGCCATTATCGCTGCCAACATGACGATTTTCCGCAACATCGCCCCACGCCATCCCCCTGCTCCGCCGGCTCAGGCTTCAGCGCCGGCTCAAGTTCCATATGCACCACGTCCCGGGGATCATAATCAGGGCTTTATGTTTGTCCCTTTGCAGACTCCCTCCAGCCGTCGGCACATGCAAATGATGGATGATGGAAGCGAGTTTGATGCACCTCGGTCTTCTCGTCCCCAGCGTGTCAAGAACTTGATGATGCACCCCCATACTCCTAGCAGCAGCTCTCGGCGCGCTAAGCATGCGATTGAATACCGCGATAATCACCGTGAGCGCAGCAGAAGCCCTAGGAAGCGCAGCCAGAGCCCAAGCAAGCGCAGCCAAAGTCCCAACAAGCGGAGCCAAAGCCCAAGCAAGCGCAGCAAAAGTCCCAGCAAGCGCAGTCCCAGCAAGGCTCTCGCTGCATACAAGTAACTGTTTACGAGGCCGCTTCTTGCTTGGCTCATGTTCTGAAGTACGCTTCCGCGGTTCCATGAGTCGTTTTTATCTGACTCCGTATTCACTTTCGTCCCTTTCCTTTTCTACTTCTTGTTGCGAATTCGTTGGTTGTAACATTTTATTCCCCCTGTATTGTTTTGTTGTCTGGAGTATGGTGTGTTTTTGTTGTTGGTCGGAGTCTACTAGATTGTTTTCTTTTTTTCCTTTTCCTGTTGCGACTACGTCATGTGTTTATTTCAACTTTTCCATCATAGATATGGTTCTATTGTTTTCTTGTTTTCCCCTCACTCTCTAGATTCATAGCATTGCATGATATATTATATACATTAGCATACATAGATGGATAGCATCCCAGACATAAATTTGTACTTTGAATGTATTAACTTCATGTTCGTAAACATAGACATGTGGATTATAGAGATCTGAGGATACAACTATCTCGAAATAGTGAAACCACACTATAATATATATGGTAGTTCGGTATTTACCACACCCGGTTGAGTAGTAAACCTTCTAGATTCTTCGTGTCAAGATTCCACCACGGACGACGTTTTCAGATCTAGCTTTCGGATAATTGCGTGGTATCCACTAGGATTATACAAACTAAATATCGGGACAAATTCACTTGTCAATCCTCAAGTAGCGGATAATAACGCAACACAAAACGATTGCTCGATACGATCGAGTAACCAAGACTGCGATTACCCCGGATGATCCTTATCAATAAGGTGTTCCTTATCATTAAGGATCCAGGGTGTTAGTGGGGGTGCAACGTGCAATGTGCAACGTCAGAATCCTTTGTCTGTGAGCTTAACAACCGGAGAGTCGGATTGGCTTTACTTTACAAAGATAAGAACGGATCGGAAAATTGCTAAGTTCCCTGGAATAGGTTACAAAGCGGTAGTGTATGTAGGGTACGGTAGTTCAATGCCGTTGCTTGGTTAGTAGGCATTGTTCTTGTGCTGTATATACATATGCACGTCGGACCATAAGATAGCTATGTTCATTTAGTATCTATTAGTGTATTCATAGTTCAATATGCACAGATAGGCGATTTTAGATGGATCTTCAACGAGATGTGTGCTGATAACATGGTTCGGACGTATATATGAAATCCACTCATGCATCGTACCGTTGGAAAGTACTTAATGATACGTTAGCACTCTCTGAAATCTACCAGTCCATCATTCTCTCTACTACTCTAAGTGAACATTCTTTCCACAAAACCGGTACTCTCTTTGATACCTCGCTGGTCTACCGCCCACTATCCCGTCACAATGGCCACCGACACCAAGGCACCAGATGCCAAAACCGATCTAGAAATATCCGACGACTGTGCCGTCGATGAAGCCCTCGGTGACAACTACGTCATTGATCCCGTCGCCGAACGCTCTCTAGTATGGAAATTCGATCTCCGCCTTCTTCCCGTCTTAGCCGTCATGTATCTCTTCAACTCGCTAGATAAGTCTAATCTAGGAAATGCCAAAACCAACGGTCTCGAACGGGATCTTCACTTGCACGGGAACCAATACAACATCATCCTCAGTGTCTTTTTCATCCCGTATGTCTTGACGGCGCCGTTCCTTGGTATCGCTGGAAAGCGGTTTGGACCACACCTTGTGCTTCCTTGCATGATGCTTTGTTTTGGGATTGTTACACTGCTCGTTATTACTGCTAAGAACTTTGCTGGTATTATGACTATCCGTTGGTTCCTTGGTATGTCTGAGTCTGCCTTCTTCCCATTGGTTATTTACTATCAAACACTGTAAGTTCATGTGCACCGTTTCATTCCTTGGGTTCATCATATTGAGATTTGAGTTTTAGTTTCTACCGCCGTGGTGAACTCGCACGTAGACTTGCCATCTTCTATGCAGCTCAATCCATCGCTTCGGCGTTTGGTGGTCTCCTTGCTTTCGGTGTCTTCCAAATCAAGGGCGGTTCACTTGCTCCCTGGAGATACCTTTTCGCGATCGAAGGCTCGGGCACCATTCTTGTAGCTTTATTCTCTATGTGGTATCTACCACGCTCGGCATCAGAAGCCAAGTTCTTAAACAGTGAAGAAAAGAAACTTGCCTATCACCGCATGGCTATTGACTCGTCTTCGAAGGTCAACCAAGCCTTTGATCTTAAGGATGCGCTCCAGATCTTCAAGCATCCTACTTCCTACGTCATTCTGGCTATCCAAATCTGCCTAGGAGTTCCCCTGCAGAGTGTTAGTCTTTTCTTACCCCAAATTGTTGCTCGTCTGGGTTACGGTGCTGCCAAGACGAACCTTTACACTGTTGCCCCTAACGTAACAGGTGCGGTTATGCTTTTGATTTTGGCCTTCGCTTCCGACTACCATCGGATGCGGTTCCCATATGTAGCTCTGGGCTTCATCTTCACTTTCTGTGGTATGCTCATCTACGGTACGATTGATGTTGAGCATGAGATCCACCTTGCCTACTTTGCTTCGTTCATGATGACCTGGGGTACGTCGGCTCCCAGTGTACTTCTGGATGTTCTTTACAACAATAACATTGCCAACGAAAACAGACGTGTGATGTTGACTTCCGTTGGTGTTCCCATGGCTAACCTTATGGGTGTTGTGAGTTCCAATATCTTTCAAAATAAGGATGCCCCGAAATATACCACTGCCCTCATTACAACAGCAGTATTTGGTATTGTTGGCTGCATTCTCACGTTGGCATTTGGTTTCTATATGATGGCGGATAATAAGAAGCGTGATAATGCCCAGGGAGTCAAGGTCAACCCGATCACAGTTTCTACAGAGAAACTCAGAGATGGGCCAGCCTCTCCAGATTTCCGTTGGTGTCCATAGATTCGCTTTGCTTATATTTAATATTCATTCTTCCCATTTCAAAATAGCACATATCATAGGGTTATGCATAATTTAATGGTCATGTAATATCGCTGTAGCGGAAATATGCATGGGTCGATGCATCGACCGACGTCACTCCAAAGCTCCTGCCCCGTTTACAGGGATCATCAAGCCTCGGCTCGCGACGCCAAAGTGTCATGGAACTGTTCATTCACAAACGCGCGCAAACTAACTAGATCGCTAACATCCGAATTAAAACCCAGTCGCTCATTTTTGTTTTCAGCAATTCTCACGGGGCTCTTTCTCCGGCCCACTACAACCTCCAATCGCTAGTAATTACTCGACACTAATAATTAATTCGCTACCCAAGCTCACCGACGACTGTCAGCCAAACCTAACACCACTGTTACCTTCCTTTGTCCGATCTTCGCAATCGTTACTCCAATAACAAACCCGGCGCATAGAGATACATCACAGATGGCGTACAATACGCCTTCGCCGAGACCAGATGGCCGGCAGCGGGATTCACAGGCGGGTTGGCTCAGTACATATGACAACTACATCGAAAAGAATGCTAGCCATGTATCGCAAATTGAATCTGCGTTGCGCTCATTGACATATATCATTCCTGGTAGGTACACAAGGGTCAGCACTGGTTTATGACTGGCAGAAGTTTCTAACAACACTAATAGGTCGATTCAGAGATGCCGAGATTGCTTCCGAGTCTCTTCATTCTGGTGTGCAGTTGATTTCAATGTATCATGACAGTCTTCTGTCTCGAGCTCTTGCACATCTACCCGGTCGAGGTGGGCCACCTAGTCTACACTCGCGTTACACCCGACACTGGACACGGAGAAGCGGGTTTTACAGACGCATTGCCACAGTTTTGCAGATGGCCACGTATGTACAACTGTTACTTGAAATGGCGGCCAAAAGACGAGGCGGCGATTCATTGCGCTGGAAGCTTGTTGTGGTAGTTGAAGCTGTCAAGGCTTTTTGTCGGTTAATGATCCTGCACATCACTCGGAGCCGGTCTCTGGTGACACCGGTTCTCCCAGAACGTCCAGTAATTCCGGCTGACCCGAATGACGAAGATGACGGTGCAGCTTTGAGAGAACTTATGGGGGAGGAGACTTTGGAGGATTTGATTGGGAAACCGCAGGTTAAGCAACCATCGTCGGACACAGAATGGGAAATGCCTAGAACAGGAATGGTCATGCCGCCTCTCCCCAAAGCGGGAGATATCAGCGGCTACCTGGTCGGCCGCGTTCTATCTGCCGATGACATCAAGCCCCCCACAAACCTATTAAGTCAGCTCCGTGGCACTGGTCACGCGGCAGAAGTAATGCACATTCTTGCGCCACTTGCGTACGCCTCTCTGACGGCGTATGTGTACCAAAAGAAACCCAAGTCGCCGCTGGTTCAGTGGTCACCATGGCTTGCGGGCGTGGCACTGGAATTTGGAGCAAGACAACTACGAAACCGCAGCCTGGGTACGCCGCAGCTCGAGAAGGACGAGTGGACGAAGCGGGGTTGGGCAATGGGCTGGTGGGTTCTTCGTGGTGCCTTTTACGACAATGTGACCAAGGGAATGGTGGATGGTGTCAAGCGGAAGCTACCGTCTCTTGTGTCTGGTATCATGACGGATTACGAGTATCTCTGGGAGAACTATCACTTCAGCACCACAACGTCATAAATTAGTGGAGCGTGTTTCTGTTGTCTCGGCATGGCGAGACCTTTTTGTGGTACACTTGTCGGTTTGTTATTTTCTTTGTACTGCTAGCGAGCATGATGTCTTGTAATTCTTGATATTTATTCCATTGTTAGGATACTAGTGTGTGTGTGTGTGTGTTGAATGGTGTACATATGTGTGGGCGTGATACGGATATCGACCGCGAGGCTTGAATTTTCCGAAACTATATATAAAATTCTTCCATATACCCATATCTTGAGCAACCAATGGACAATTTTTTGTGTATTTTTGTCCCATGTATTGTGGTACTCGGTGGTACGCTGGCTGATTCGGGCTTGCGTATGCGAGCATATGTGTATGTATATGCGTATCGCATGTTTGATATGAAGAACATTTCCACCTCCACGCTACCTCCAAAATACAGGTTTGTCTTGTCAGAGTACCTCTGCAGCATGGCAGACACTGTCGTGGTAACTCGGCGGCATGTTTCCGATGCCGTGTGGGTAAGCTCTGTGTCTCGTTGTCGCCTCACTTTTCTCCGCCACATACATACGAGCCTTGCTGCAAACTACCGCTGCTGTGCACGTATACGGACCAGTAAGTCGACGAGCCCAGGCAAAGATACTGCAGGAGCTAATCGTGGCCAAAACATGGCTCTGGGGAACAAACCGGGTGTATGGTCTACGAACTGGAAGTGGGTTACTTGTGAGAGACCTTTGTCGGGCGAGTCATCATGGGAATTTGGTGTAACAATGGTAATGGACTCGGTAGGCGAGCTTCATGTGGAAAGTGGCTGTATCTGGAGAGGAGCCGGCAGTGTGGTTACAGGTGAGGATGTTGATACTACTACTGCTAAAGATGTTTTGGCAGATAGAGTCAGGTACGTAAGGGAGAAAATGAAAGGATCGGACTATGCCGCAGTTGGATAGAATATAAGGGGTCTATGTTATATTTCTGTAAGTGGGAGTGAACATGGTCGTAAGACGAATCGGGGAGGGATCCAAGAAGCCGACGTCCCTGTTTTTCAAGAATACGGAGTTGGCTTGAAATAGTCCGGCGCATGGGCTTTGTGATACGATGATGCTTTGCGCATATTCCTTCGTTTATAGATTCCATGTGCCAGATTTGGAGAGTTTCTCGGGGGTTAGGAGTCGATGATGGTAAAATATAATGATAGAAAAGAAAAGCTATGGCTGGTGAAAACCCCGCTATCGAATGCGGCTATCAGATGTGAAACTGGCCATGGCTTGGGCTGCGCCTGTTGTGATGGATGGTGTTTGAAACAGAAGTATGGCCCTGAAATTTGACAACATAGCCTCAAGTGTTTTCAAGCTAGACATTGGAATAGGAGCTTTAACGTATTTTGTTATCAAAATAGGGGGGAAGGTCGTCATCGTCATAGCTGTTGTACAGAATGCATTGAAATACGAAATAACTTTCAACTATACTATAACCGAGTAAATTTTCCTTGACGTCATGATAAACGTTTAAATCAAAGTTGCATTCGCAAGGGTTAAAATCACCTTATCCTGTATGTAACCACATGTAATTAACCCTGGTGCTGAATTAATTGAATGCGGATTATGTCAGAGGATCGCCAGGAAACAATGTCGATCATAGATCCCGTCATGGAACTTTTCGGGTCGCGACCCAATGTTTCCTGCGAAATCACTCTACTGGCCACGTGCTTGAATTGTGCGTCTTGACCACATTTTGCGGGAGGCCTGGGTTTCTTTGTACAGTACAGATAGGCTCGTGGTCGTTATTGCGGGTGTCAAATCGGATTGATTATCTGTGTTTCCAGCCACGAGAGTACCCGCCTGAGCCGCGTTTTGTTTTACGTAGGGCAACTATAGTAGTGTATATATATATATATATGTATGTATGTCATTGCCTGAAAAATAAAACCTTGAGTTGAGTTTTGTTGTTATCGTCAGATGTCGGAAATAGTAGTACTCGCGGGAAACGAGGAAAACAATCCTATCCTTAAACTAACAACAGTAAAAGTCACATAGCAACGGAAAAAAGTTCCCGTAGCCGCACAGACCGCCTAAACTTGTTCGTTGCAGAATCTGGTAAATGCGGGCGGGCCTTCGCTTTGTCGCCGCCACGCAGCAGAAAACCTAGGCTGTATATAGAAAAGATCGACAGTCCCAGAGGCAGTGAAGAACAAGAAGAGGTAAGCTGTTGTACCAATTTAGGGGGCACCGGACGGGCTAGACTTCCCAACCGGTGACTTACTTGCGTAAATGGAACTGTAACGTGATTTTTTTTTGCACATCTTTTTCTGGTTGGGCTTGAAATGTCACTGTTACCCCTGGAGAGGGATCGTGCTATGGATTGGGCACGTTTCGTTATGTTACATAGATGGCGGACGCGAAGACAGGATATCCATATGTGGGAGACTGAACTTAGTGATGTTTCCGAGAGGAATCTATTGGTATGTATGTAAGAGTGGGTGGTGGCGTGCATGACGAGACTAGCTTTGCGGGCTTCGGGACTATGAGGGCCGACGAGGTAATCAGCTGGCTATGTTGTGAGTCTGATCTATATATGAGTTGTGTTGATGTCTTTGATATCGGAAGAATAGATATCTGCCATTGAAGTTGAGGCAACCGACAGAGAAATCTCAATTTGATCTCAAAAGGCAGAATTCGGGTTATATTCTAAAGGTCAGACTTCATGTTGCACATGTAAATATGTCGGCCATGTTGAGATTTTCTGCTTTTCTCCGAGTCCCGAAGTATACGTATGTCAAATTTATTCATGTACTTATACAATGACGTTGGACTCTTACGCTTACGACGGATACATATCTACTGTCAGTAACTTTGAAATTACGTCATGGGTAACTGTGACCATTATTTCATAACATGTGTAATATCAAAGCGACATGTTTAAATGTGACACGCCGTACTTGTATAAATGTCAAAATGCCTATGTCCACATGCAATACTCGATGGACTTTAGTAGGAATGGATTTAAGCCACGAGGAAGTGTAACTATGATTCTGGAAACAATCATGTTCTAGCGGATCTCGACGTTACTTGTCGTTCCTCTCTTCTCACATGTTCCTTTAATCCCTCGATACACAAACAGTTAGAGACAATAAAGTACTGGCCGATTGTTATCTCTATACTACACCACACATTAAATGCCTTTGATACTAGGTCTTTGAACATGGCGTTTAGATTATCAAGTCAGCCCATGTGCACGTCATTGCCTACTGGGCTGAAATCCAACACACCCTCATGAATAATCAAAGACTACAAGTTAGTAAATGTGACGGATTGTCTAACAGCCGTTGTTGTACACACACATGGAAGTACATACACACATGTTGGAAAGACTTGATGCGAACTACGACAGCGGATGAACTGCAATCTGTGACAAGGCAAGCATTATTATGGTGGCTGATTGTTGGCTCCATAGATGTATTTACTAAAAACTTGTAACCATATGGAGATGTCATCTTTCCCACTGACTGGACAAGGTTTTCAACGCCAAGGCATCTCATGTGTAGATCAGCTGGCATCCCTTACTTTTTTTTCGTTGCCACTTGTGTGCAGATAAAATCAAGTTACACGGCCACAAGTATCAAGACTCTTAAATTCAGCTAACTCCTTTTCTGCTTATTGCCGAAATAATCTCACCCGTCAATGATTTCACTCATAACAAAAGTCGGCCGTTTTTTTTGTCCTTCTTTACTATTACCCAGCGCACAGTTTACTCGGAGGACTATCAATTCGTCCCAAACAACTGGCTCGTGTTTTCATGTGCATACCTAGTTGGCGCTAAATCCGCCATAACCCGGCTTAGCTGATTCGCCAATCATTGAATCCCGTGACTCTGTTGTTAACCGAGCTGGCTTATAGCTTATAGAGTCAAGCTTCAACAACCTTATACAAAATATAGGAGACTTTGAACAAGATAGAGGGGGAAAACAGAAAACACAAACATTGAAGTGTACTCCTCTAAGATTCCCTAAGATTAGTATCCATCTTTTCATGCAATGAATCTAGTTTGAGATAGAAACTACATAGCTCTAGAGCCTGTAGGATTTATGATGCTGACATTTGTCCTTGATTCTTAACGCAATCAGGTTTAGTGTTGAAGCTCCATGTGCGTCCCTAATCTCCAGGCATGGTAACAGGAATACCTAAGCGGCGCCACAAATAGAGCACTAAAAAAGCCATCCACAACCCAGACATCCGCTCCCTGTTGGACCATTATGGGTTGAGCCGCAGCAGCAACAGTAACAGCCCAGCCAGCTCTAGAGTGAGACTGACTACCTTGGTGCAACAGATGATTTACAAGCGGCTTCTCGAGTCACAGTCGTGGCAAAAAAAAGGTCAGACTGGGCAAATATGGAAAAGCCACCGTCGTTTCATAAAGACGAGCATCAGGGGCAATTGTGCATTTTGGGAGTTAGGAGGGTGATACAGAGCAAGCTGATTGGAGTGGGGGTTTACAGAGCACTGGATATTTGGGCGCATACTTTGGATGTACTCTTGAGTGTACAATAGATACAGAGATACAACTTTTTGTGTACTTTTAGGATGGGTGATGGGATCATTGCTAGACGAGAAGCACGGACAATAGTCGCCAGGAATCATGGTGGTGGCGGATTAACACATCATGATGACAGGATTTCTGGCAAGATTTGCAAAGTATTTCAACATGATTAATTGTGTACATGCATCTCTATTGGAGATTCAGACGAGATGTATATATTGACACACATGTGTACATAGACTAGTGAAAACTACAACGACGCTTAAGATCTGTTGGAGGGTTAAAGCTACAAAGACCAAAACAAAATGTTACCATTTACAGACGTATTGTACATAACTCTCTGCAAGTACGTAGACGACGTAGGAATCATTACCACCAATGTAAGCAATGTAACCATTTCAAATACCCCACCAAATTACCTTTTCTCTTCTCTCTTGCTTTGTTTTCAAGTCCCGAATCTAACTATCGTGAGTGTCTTTGTATGTAAAACAATCAAGAAAAGCCTCTTTTTTATTTGTCTATGCATCCCATAACTTGTTGGTTATATGGTACTTATCTGATTGAAAACCTTTTAATGTAGATTGTGCCTTTGTAGATACACATCTATTGGTGACTTTGCTGACCACATATATGTGTGTATGTACTGTAACCTCTAAATCACGGGAGCGCCCCTGGCTTTAGACAACTACATCCCTGTGCACTTCGCCTTGCTACAGAAAAATGCCTGTCTTTCTCTGATGCCCACTTTTTCTTTCGGAACCATTCCAGGAGTATGGCGCTAAAAAGGTCAGTGACATAAGCAAATATATAGTGCATCTATAAATTGTTCATCACTGGAGAACTCCGTAAACTTACATATAACCCGTCAAACTATTGTCTATAGTAATTTTATACTTCATCATCACACTTCATGCCTATGTATGTTTCCGACCATTTGGTTGGATATATGCATGTATATAAGCATCCACTGTAAACTCCACTTACCAAGTAACAAAACACAGAAATACCTGTTGTCGTTATCAATTCTTCTTTACCGCTAAACAATGTCGTATTAGGTGAAATGCTGACATTCACCCCGTATTGATACTCATCATCCGTCGGCATACCCTCTACATGAAAATCAGCAAGATTGTCCGTTAAAGTGAATACTATAGTATCTGATTTTCACTAGCCTAGAAACAAGGCGGCTGTGAGAAAACCTCCCTATATCTCCTTGTACTAAGTGAAATGTAGAACACATATAGTGGTTACTCTACTGTCACCCCAACTTTAGTGTCCGCTATAAGCTTCTAGATTCTACCACAATAGCGGTCTTTTTAGGGCGAGTCAGCCTTTTTTGCCCCTGTTTAAATCCTAGCCTTTGTCCGTATGTCTCTACTACTAGTGGGATTTTGCTCTTTATTCTTCTCTTCACTAGACTAAACTGTCACTACTAAACTACACTTAGACCTCGGGTCCTCGCTTGATCGATCCACCCAGACTGTTGTTCCCTTGTACATACATACAGTCCCATCAACATCGTTTACAAACAAGTTTTGATTGACTTGGGTTATCATCAATGCGATGAAGATACACACACACAGCTTCTTTGAACAAAAAACCTGTAACTCGTCTGTTGTTCTGACTTGTATCTGATCTCTTCACATCATATACCGTGCTTGAAAGACATAACTAAACAGCTACTCACCTTGTTTATACTGCTTTTGTCTAGGTTCTGCTTTCTATCCATTTATTTCTAATTTTGCCCTGCTTTTTTTCTAAAATCTTTTTCTTTTTACTGCTTTTTTATTCGCCCTCGTCGAAATTGCACAGTCGTTCTTTTGACTCCTGGTCCCCCTTCTTTGCTCATCCGTCAACCCGTTGATTGTTTTTCCCTTTTTGCTTGAATTTCTGTTTTTCTTTTTCTCGTCGTGGGTTTTCAGCTGAGATTCTTTTCTTTCTCGCTACTTTCCCGTCATTACCGCCTTTTCCGACATCTTGTTGTCACGGCTAATTCTTTCTTTCTTCTCGGGCTCGGTCTTACCCTTTTCCATTCCTTGTTTCTCTTTGCTTCTTCTCTTCTTTTTGTCTTTTTTGAGCCTTGGTCCAAATCATTGCTGACAAGTCTCCAGACCAGACTTGTCTCTACAGAATCAGTGATCCTTGGTTGTTTGCCTTTGTTTAATCTACGGTACACCACTGCTTCGAGAACCACAACTCCCCGGATCGCCTTGGCCCTGTTTATTGAGCTTCTCATCGCCTCAACCATTGTTATTGTTTTGCTTTCTATGGCGTGAAGTTGGAAACAAGAAAATACTCGCATTTTTACCCAGGCCCCATTCACTCGCTTTTTATCTTTTTCCGGGCCTCACTGCTCACTTGTGCGCGTTCGTTACTCTTTCAACATCCTTCTCGCCTTATAGCTTTCTTGTCTACTCGCGCGCCATCACAGAAAGTTGCATAGAAACATCAATAACTCTTAGTCTCTTTGTTCAACTACCATTGCGCCTAGATTCCGGAACTTGCCCTTCGCTCCCCCCAAAAAAAGTCATCCAACACAGACATATCACTTAGTCTAGACTCTCGCCTTTACAATTTGGCCCACCGCCACTGTTAATATTTCGATTTTTGTCTTTTGACCTTCTCGACGTCATTCCTAGACCTCGTGCGCGTGTCTCTGGTCTACTACTTTATATTCGGCAATCTTCCGTCCAACTCCACAAATCACCGTTTGCTGCTATTGTACCCATTTGTACCCGCTCGCGCCGCGCTTGTCTTGAAGTTGCCGCTTTTCTGTTGCTCCCTGTGCCGTCGAGATCCGACATCTATCCCGGCAACTGTGCGATCCTCGCTTGTTACTCGACTGCACAACACTACTGGATACTCGACAAAGTATCACGAGGACGATCATCGTCTGTTGACTTGTACACTGTCGCACATCAATCAGGACGACACCGAGTTGTCTTGTGAACAAATTAAAAAAAGGACGGTGTATCTTGTCCTAGACTAACGGTATATTGGTCCGCGACAACCACCTCCCTAATCTATTATCCGCCTTTTTGGTAACACAATTCACCAAAATAAATACTATAGACGACACTCTCGCTATCATGGATCCTTCTCTCAACGACACACCAGCCGATGTGCTGAACGAAGCCCGCCGCAACCTGAAAGTTCTGATGGATTCTGGAATATCGCGTGAGGCTCTTTTCGCCTTGATTGCAGACTCATCAGCCTCTCCTACACAACAACAACTCATGCCTCCTAAAACTCCGTCTCTGCCTCATACCCCCATAAAGGAGGAGGGTATGCCAGTCAACATGTCAGGCCAACCAATGCCCTGCCCCCAGCAGTCACAGGTCCCTGAGATCAAGCTATCATCCTCGCCACTACAGCCACAATCAATGCCAGCCCACCAAATGGACCAGACGGGTATGTTATATTTATAGGACCACTATTTGATGAATTACACTAACTCCCTGTTTTAGGAGCTATGCAAATGCCAGTGTTTAATACCCAGCCCGTCAACCAATACGCTTCTCGTGGCCACCATCCTAGGATCTCCATTTCGTCAACAAGCTCTGGTTCTAGCGGTCATGCTAGCATCTGGTCGCAAAATTCGGCTATGAGTAATGCATCTTCGGCGGCCAGCACATATAGCGCACCAGCTTCCACATCAGCGTCGTGGACAAACACTCGACAAAACTTTTATTGGTGTACTTCGTGCGAGACCCGCTTCAAGCGCAAATATGACTGGAAACGACACGAGGAGGAGTTCCACGAACGTTGGAAGAAGTACCCGTGCCCCGAACCAGGATGCAATCGGTCTTTTTGGGGCGCCAACACATTCAACCAGCACCACAAGAGCTCTCATGGTTGCAGAACTTGCCCGCATAGTGAAAAGGTTGTCAAGTTTTTAAGGAAGCGCAAGTATTGGGCCTGTGGTTTTTGTTCAGCATTGCATCCTTCGCGCGAACGTCACGTCGAACACGTTGCCCGTCATTTTGAGGCTGGGAAGAGCAAGACAGACTGGATGCACTCGCGGGTTATTTATGGTTTGCTTCACCAGCCTTTGATTCACGAAGCTTGGAAGGAGTATGTAGCCTCCAAGCATGGCGAGGTCGCGCCTAACTTCAGTTGGAATCCAACAAAGACTGGCAGAGCCCAAGGCTTCATGGAAAACGAGTGTCCTGGGCAGTTGCAAGATCTTCTCGAGTTCTTCTCTGGCAACAAAACTGAAGCAGAGAGTATCGTCAAAGTGGCATATGATTTGTCAGATATTGTATATGCGCCTGCCATGCCTCCGATGCCAATGGCCCTGGAATCGCCTGGAAATGCAAAGGCTATGTCTTATCCCACACCTCCGGAATCTTCACTTTCGCCAATCTCACCCGGTGCTGTCATGATGTCGCAACATGCTTCCCAACACGCCAACATGGATGCTATGAAGCAGCAACAGCAATTTCAACAAATGCAGACAATACAGCACCAGATGCAACAACAACAATTGCAACACAGACATAGCTCGCATTCTTTATTGACAGGAGAACCACATTCACCAACAACGTACGCTCAGTTCCAGCCCATGATGCAACCAATGTTTGGCACATTGTCTTCTCCTCAAAGCATGCCCCAACTACAACTCAAGTCGTCTGGGTCTCTTCGTCGGTCTTCGCTTGAGCGTGCTCTTCCACCACCGCCGCCTGAAGCCATAGCCGCCACCCAAGCCATGGCATACGACTTTGGCATGCAACAGAACTTCCCAGATTGGTCTAGTTTTAATGGTAGTGTTATGGACGAAACCATGTCCCAAGCTTCCAACCAGGGACAGTCGCCCATGAACCAGCCCATGCAGACCCAACAACATCCCTTACAAACAGATTGGCCCATGATGCAGTTTTACGCCCCAACATGATAGCAGAAACCCATCGCTTGCTTTGACTAGCCATCTTGGTTTCCATTTGGTTACATTTTTGTAATACTGCATTGCTCTACTGTTTTGTACCTTTACGACCAAGGGAGAGATTGTATTTCGGAGTCAGATAATGCTTATGGATCTGCAGTATCTGTACCGTTTACAAACTCCCCTATGAATATCTTTTTTTTCACTTGCCCCATGAAACGTCTATACCATACGCTCTTCTATCGCGGGCACCAAAATTGGGTGTAACCCGTGACAGTTTGGCCTCAATCGTCATGTATGGTGATTGATAGGCTGTTCACATTTTCCTTTGTTTATTTGTCTCTCTTCTTTTTGTATCTTCAACCTGTCTCTTTTTGTCCATTTACCGTTTTAGTCTTTGTGCGCCAAGCGAGACTTAGACGTCCGCTCAAAGGTTGCTGCAGGACTGGAACTTGACGCACAAGCGTCGCATTGCATTGTTGTGTATCCTGCATCATGTTTACCTTGACATCTGTTACCAAGGATGTTCTCTTAATTCCTGTCTATATCGTTATTCTTTTCCATACATTCTACGCTTGGTCGTTGTGGCTGGTTTCTCTCTAAGGTGGCTTTGATTCGCCTTAATTTTTGCTGCTTGCTATTATTCGCTTCTTTATATACTGGTATTTAGATAATGGTTAATATGCTCTTTCGCAATGTGTATTTGTCGCTTCCAATTTTTGAGTTGTAGTTGTTTGAGTTCATGTAAGCTGTCAGTCAAAAGTGTTTGCGTTTTTAGTTGCAGAATAGTGGGACCAGGATAAAACTGTCAGCTGCCTATTACATCTGATTGGTAGGTTTTTAGTGTAACTGGAAACAATGTCTGATGTTTATTCTGAAGGTACATACATGGACATGTAAGTGACCCCTTTCAAAGTCATGTCCAACCTAACGAAGAAGTATAACCCATCTAGAAGGATCTATCGATGACAAAAAGAAGAAGAATGTAAATTTCGCCCATGCGGACACCCTCGCTTCGGATATCGGTCACAAGAATGCAACTCACTTTACGTGGAATGTCTCACTCTATACCAGTCAGGAGATAGTCTAAGCCAAGTTTGGAAGTTGACTCCATGATTTCCATACACAACACTTCCCCGGAGGAAGCGACATGTGTTAGCCGGATCCAAGGGAAAGATGCATTTGGCATAATTAGTCGGCCCGGGCAAGGTTCTTCCTTGATCTAGCCAAGAGGGTATCGATCGGCGATGGAACTCGCCGTGTGGGGAGAATACGGGGGAGTTTTGATGTCGAGCTTTTTTTTTCCTTTGTTGGGTGACTTGGAGGGGCAAGATTGGCTTTGTTGAGTTTTCTTTGAGACATTATGGGAGTTGGGCGTTGTGTTTCTGGAAGTTTTGGTGGTGGTGGGATTGGAAATGGAAGGGATTGGAACTGGAATGGACGTCTGGAAGAAGCCATGTTTTTCAAACACATGGGAAAGTCTCACTTGGCTCGGGTAGACTTCCTGATGTGGTTAACGGGGCTTGATACTCGTGGCATTGTCGGATCTACGATCTGGCTGGATAGGGCGTATATCCGTACTGGGTTTCTTGTGGTATCTTGATTCTCGTTTCTATGGGGGGGACGAACACTGCGGTGTTCCCCGCGCGATCACCTGATGGGAGTGTTTGTCGCTTAGGAGGTGCTAGATCCTTTGTGGCGGATGGCGATGAAAAACTCGTGGCGGTTGGCGTGGGGAAACCTGGAGGATGGAGGGAGATGGTGGGTTGTTCCATGGACGCCCCACGAGGTACCCCAGAGTTAGCGGTATTCTCAGGAACATGTGTACTTACACAAAGGGTGTCTTGAATGTTAAAGTTATTATGGTATGGTGTGGGGTGTAGATAGTCCCGGATACCGCTTGTAATGGTGTCGATAACCGGAGGAGTTACTATTCATGAGTTACTAGTTGTATTGTCGTGACTTGTACACGGAGTAGGCGAGGAGGTAAATGATGAATATCGCGGAGCAAATATCTTGATGCGGAGGCCGTGGAACTATTACGCCGTTACTAGGTCGTCGTTTGAAGTTCCCACGACCTAGATGCTTGTGGCGATGACCGAGAAGAAGAGTACGATTAAGGCCGAGAGCTTTTGGTATGAAGATTCAGAGTGGTGATGGGGACAGCGGATTAGGATAAAAGGATACACGTTTCCTCTTGTTATCCTGCTGTTTCCTCATCAACACACTCACACATTCTTGCCTCTTCTGATCCATTCTATAAACTCAGTCTTCTCTCTATTCTTCTATTCTTTTTACTTTACTTTACTTCCTTTTCTTCATCTGCCCAGACACCATGAAGTTCTTCATCTCACTTACCGCCCTCGTTGCCTCCGCAACCATCTCCATTGCCTCGCCCATAGCCAGAACCCCCAGCAACTCCACCCACGAAATCGACGTCTCCAACCGGTACATAATCACCCTCAAAGACACCCCCACGCACCATCTCGACGACCACCTTGACTGGGTCGACCGCGTGCACGCCCGGAACCTCGCCAAGCGGTCCGGAAACACCACCTTCACCGGCCGCACCCACCTATACAACAACACCGTTTTCCAAGCCTACGCCGGCCACTTTGACGATGCTACCATTGCCGAGATTACCGCCTCGGACGATGTCCATGTAGTCGAGGAAGACCAGGTCTTTACCATCTCCGCTGTCACTACCCAGGTTAACCCTGACTGGGGTCTCTCTGCTACATCTGCTCATAACAATAAGGCGACCACGTACAAGTATGATTCGACCGCCGGGTCCGGGACATACGTCTATGTAGTTGACTCTGGGATCCGGACGACCCATACAGACTTTGGTGGGCGTGCTAGCCAGGGGTATAACGCTGCCGGCGGGACCTTTGAAGATGCAGTTGGTCACGGCACGCACGTCGCCGGGATCATCGGCTCAACCACCTACGGCGTCGCCAAGAAAACAAACCTCATCGACGTCAAGGTATTCTCCGGAAGTTCCACCTCCACTTCCGTCATCCTCGCCGGATATAACTGGGCCGTCAGCAATATCAAGAGCACCAACCGTGTCGGCAAGGCCATCATCAACCTATCAATTAGTAAGTGTTTGACCCCTTGCATTACCATAGTCTTGTGTAACACCCGTGTAAGACGCGGGACCATCGGAAGTCACCGATTGTCAAAGAATATCACGCTAACACGAATTTTCCCTTTTGTCTAGGCGGTTCTAAATCAGATGCACTAAACACCGCGATTGCTACTGGCTACTCTGCTGGTATTTTAACAGTGGTTGCCTCGGGCAATGACAATGTCAATGCATCGACAAAGTCGCCAGCTAGTGCGACCAACGCACTTGTTGTCGGAGCGCTGGATAAGACATTTGGAGAGGCATCTTACTCGAACTACGGGTCATCTGTTGATATTTTGGCGCCCGGTTCGAGCATCAAGTCTCTTTACTACACTTCCAACACCGCCCTGGCTACCATGTCTGGAACGTCGATGGCATCTCCCCACGTTGCGGGTCTTGCCGTTTACCTTATGGCATTAGAATCCCTCACGACCCCCGCGGCCGTGACCAAGCGGATTCTAGCCCTGGGATCCAGCGGGGCCGTTTCCAACTTGAAGACCAATTCGCCCAACCTTGCGGCATTCAACGGCGCCTCGTAAATGCCGCGATTTTCCTCTTTCTCGGCGGCTAAA
>NETU01000338.1:19516-42532 GCA_003032515.1 Huntiella decipiens | reverse complement strand
AGTGATGATTTTCCCAAGTTGAACCCCCCCCCCCCCCCCCCCACGACGGTGGCTTCTCATTTATCGGCCACATTACCGAAGATGCCATGGCCAATATTGACAATGTACATATAAAAATGTGCCAACGGGCGAAAGCTAGACAGAAAAAAGAAAAGAAAAGGCTTCTTCCAGGTATCCTCCGACGTCCAACCACCTACCGGACGCCGAAAGTAAAAAAAGGAAAAAAAAAAAAGACTTTGCCGTTGATCCGACAATGTCCAGGGTTTCACCGGGTCCTTTGTTCATCAAATGTATGGGTGATGGGGGTATTTCTTTCTCTTATTTACTGCTTTTGGTCTTTGGCATGCCTTGGGTAGTAGCTTAAAGGGAATCAGAGGAGACTGGCTAGTCCGTGGTGTCTGGCTGATCCGTCGTGTCGGTACTGTAATGTGGGTTAAATTATAAAGGTATATTGAAAACCCATGAGAACTAAACAAGCTTGTTAATCTAGGCTAGTCTATAGAAACTCCTTTCTTCATGGTTTCTTTATATGGTACGCACAGTGTATGTATGTAGATGTAGTCTCTAGATGTAGTCTATATCTAAATACTTGCTTACATATGTTCTTACCTTTTTATTGGCCATCACCTCTAATCTCCGATCGCATCCCAAAAAAAACGACGTCTATATCCCACGCAAGTGCATTCCGCATAACTACATACAGTACCGTACAGCATACATGCAGGGCAAATCTGACGGCTAGCTACCGCCAATCAAAGACTCGACAACCAAAAGTAGAAAAGTGGCAAAAAGAAGAAGACAAAAGAGACTAAACACAAGTCACAAAGCGCAAAGCACAACATGAAATTAAATCATCGGTAGGGAAAATCAAAATCACACGAAAAGAATCTAAAGAAAAAGATGTGAATTTGCCATGGAGGGTAATTAGCGGATTGAATGTAGTGTTACCAGTCTCTAGTTTGTAGTACGCAACTGCGGGAAAAAAAAAAAACACAACTACCCATCCATTTGAGACGCTTTGAACAGTAAAATAAAAGAGACAAGTACACACAAACCATGGGCCATAGCAACAGCGGGACCTACCATAAATCAGCTGTGTAACCAAACTTGGCAGGGTGGTGCACAAGATTATCGGGAGATTCAGCATCCGGGTTTAACCCTACAGAAAAAAGGAAACAATGGGGAATGGAAGATAGACTAATTTAAGCCGAGTGCATTAGCTTTGTCTTCTCAACGTCCGAGCTTGCCGTAGTTAGTATTTGCCCGTTTGAGATTGAGGAATGGAATGATTTTGTATGAGAGATGTGATCTAGAGTAGATTATAAGGGAGGATTATATTTGTTTGGTGAGTAAGGGGATGAATGTTTTAGACAAAAAATTGTTGATGGGCTGGTGTTTCAAGAGTAAGACAGAGTAGAACAGAGGGATAATGGTTTAAACAACCCTCAAAAAACAACAAAAAAAACACAGTGACGACACGGGAAGTTACTAAAGTTATGATGAGATAGAAACGCCACAGGTGATGTTGGTAGTTACGACGGGAAGAGAGAATCGAAAAATCCCTGTTATAAGTGGACTAATTTCCAAGTTCCCCGATGATGATCCAAGGAAGGAAAACCAAAAAAAAGTGGCAAACCGTTGGTCCAGTATTGGTAACGGGTCTGCCGTTGTTCCGGCCCCTGGACGAACGATAACTGACCCCACAGACTGGCACGTACGCACGTACGCACGCACACACGCACACACGCGAACGAAACTGGGGTAGGTTAGGTATACTAGGAATGTTGATTTCTGGATAGACGTTGTTTTAACTACGTAAAAGTAATAAGCAACAAGTCTCTATGAGTTTCCGGAGTGAGCGGGACTACAAAAAGTGATACCTTTGAATACGTCTTTTCAACGCTTTGGGCGGAAAATGAACATATCCTGTTGTGCACAAGTTCTACATACACAAGATAGACATGTATATACATACGTATGTACATACATATGTAAGGGGCCCAAGGTCGCACCCGGTCAGATTCGCGGTTTTCGTGTGGTGCTGGTGCGCTGCATATGAAGTAAGTACATACGCAATTCAGCTGACGGGGACCGGGGGTATCGTATTCTCGATGCGGGAACTTTAAGAATGCTGGGACGGACTGGCGTAGTATTTGGGCGAAGAGGGACGGGATTATTTTAATGGTGGGGGGAGAATTTGGAAGAGTAGTGTTACCTTTTTTTGTTAGTTGAGGAATTCCCGATGGCGGTGGTGATTTTGTGAAGAAATCAAGTTTATGTGTTCCGATGATGGTGTGTACGCGGGATTAAAGGGGGGTATATTGTAAGTAAAGGACATACGTATGTAGGTTTTGTAGATTCAAGTTGGAAGAAATGAAGTTGCCCTGTTTGATAGAGGTTTCTTTTTTTGTTTTTATGTAGATGTTTGGGATAATACAAGGAAATAGGGTTAAGTTCAAGCGATGTTCATACTTTCTATGTATTAAACAAACCATTGGATTATCAAAGACAAACTTAACAAAAAGACAGATAAAAAACAAAAAGAGAAGAAAACGGCAAGAAATGTTTGTAGGGTATAGTAAACTTAACCAAAGGGTGTGGAAATATCAAAAAAAACAAAATGTCTATGGATGTTAAGTTTTGTGTGTCTTTAGTATCAGGGTTGACTGTGGACTATCCCTGATTAAGTGGCTGAATTCAATCACAATATTGGACAATTCACGGAAGTTGAAGAGTAAAAAATCTATGAGGGTATATTGTAAAAAAGAAGATATACGAGATCTTGAAAGTCTGGCTTTTTAGAATGGATTGGTTTCCAACTTTCTTGGTGAAAAATATCCTATCTTCATGTAGATTATGGTTATATATTGACACACTTGACTAAATAGGTAAAAAATCATCTATTCCGAGGCCGAGCGGGTCGTCCGGACAGGCAATTCTACATTCCGTATGTTCTTACTTGATTTTATTGACTGTCACACTAAAAAATTGTTGCCTCCTACGTACGTACATACCTCCCATTCTTCAAACTACCAAGATCCCTATATGTCTATGACCTCCGGAACCCGCGATATCCAATACTCTCTTAGAAAAACACATCAATCCCAATAAATTCCTCTTCAAATCTTTCCCGTATCAACCCTAGTTCACTGTCACTTTTTTTGCTTTTTACATGTGTACTGTATGTAAGTAAGTACTTCTCCCATCTCCCATCTCCCGGTTCAGGTGACAAAGCTCAGGGGTGGGGGGCGTATAAACTCTCAGTGGCTTGCCTTTACCAAGACTGAGCGAAAGAGCAATGATGCTCTTCATAATCACACACCCCCTCCTTCTCTACAACTCCAAAGTCATCATGGCTTGTCCTTACAAACAGATGGCCTAGTCCGGACTGCCTTTCCTGCACTACTACAGTAGAAATGACAGGGAGGGCGTATACTTATAGGCCTTGAAGAGCTTTGTGGGGAGTTTGATCGGAGACAACCAGCTAAGCTTGGCCACGGTATATATCTGTGTGTGCGTGTGTGTGTGTACATACATAGACAATGTATACTTAGAGATCCTTATATATATATATATATATATATAGCGAGACATAGGCCCGCACATCCCGTCGGAAGCGGACCTTTATCTAGTCATTCATTCTTGATTGTTGCCTTTCTCTTGTATACATCACTCCAAACTGACCACTCTCACTCTTCTACCTCATCAATTAGTCAGTCAGTCAATCATCACTATCCAAGTGCATATGCAGGAACAACAAGACCCTCTTCAACCAGCATCTCCATCTTCACAAACACTTTCCTCCTTCCCTTCTTCAATCCCAATATCCGCAGCACCTTCCGGAAATTCAACATCTACAACATATCCGTTACCGGGCCCCTTACCACCCACAATGTCCGTCGCGGTGCAATCCCATCCAATCGTTTCCTTACACCACCCACTTGGCCCCTCAATGATGGATTCTCCCGCGACTATGGACCATGAATATAACGTTCTTCCAAAGGACCATGACTGGGAAGCTCGCAAAGATGAAATCATCCACATGTATCGGGACCGCGAATATCCCTTAAAAGAAGTCCTCAAGCACATCCAAAATACCTATAACTGGAAAGTCACGTAAGTTAATCTCCACTCACGATTCTTCCACCACTACAAACACAAATCTAACCCAACTATTCAGTGCCCGTATGTTTAAAACCCGCTTTGAAAAGTGGGGAATCCGGAAATACCAACGGCATATCCCCCGACGTCCACGGAACCCACGTCGTCGTCGTTTCCATGCTTCTCCGACTCCCGACTCTTCAGTCACTCTTTCACCGCTCCCGAATCTATCATCTCACGGACTTCCTACTTCCTCACTTGCCTCTTCCGTTCATCATCATCCACATGGTCACCATTTAGATTCTAGGATGGCTCCGCCTGTCCCAAGTAGTAGTCCACAGTACTACGCTCATGCATCTCATATCACCATGCCTACTCCTTCGCCAACCGCCCGCTCTTCCTACTTTAACCCGTCGACACAGACATCCTACACTTTCCCCATGCTAGGTTCCTCAGGCCACTCGCATATACCATCTGTCCCTAGCATCACCAATTTCCACACATCACAACTCCCCGCGGTTCCTCGCTCTCAAATCCCTTCTTACTACCCCGCTACTACTACCACGGCAACCACGGCAACCACAGCAACCCCCGACTACCACCATATTCCCGAACCCGAAGCCTACCACCACTCTCACCATTCTCACCAACAACCTCGTCAATACCAACCACTTGCCCCAAACGCCTTCTCATTGGGCTCACCCGCCTCCGCTATGGCCGCCGCCACCCCGAGACCCGACGAACCCCCCCGCGTCACAGGGAACCATCGAGACAGTGAATGCCACGGCCGTTGCTGCCACTCCATCACCACAGCCGTCGGCCAGCTTCTTAGCCAAATGGACGTTGGCCCAGCCTCAGTCACTCAATACAGTGACATGCGTGCACGACTCGTTCCAATGGAAACCTTCTTGACCGTCGTGGCCCAATGTGGTAGTGACGTTAACCTTGTCCGGACGCGTGTCACCGACGCATTACACACCTTGTTCAAAGCGTGGGTACCCGAGATGTTTGCAGGATTCGTCGGGATGCTGCGTGCAACACAATCATCACGAGAAGCCCTTAAGATGGCTCTATGGTGTCTTGAGACACAAACGGTGGAATTCTTCGGTCCAGCCCATGCCCTTGCTAGAATGGCTATTTGCATGTACAACTTTGTGCAGACGACACCCGCCGAGTCGCTTGCTAGCAGCATTGACGACTCGGTTGTGGAGAAAGTCGGCCAATTAATCTATAACCGCTTTGGTCCTAACTCGCCCATTACTCTCCGCTTGTTCATTGACTGTCAAGCACAATGGGCTGTTAACAGCCAAGGCAACATGGTACGCACCACCGACATCTTCCACGACGTAGTCAACAGGTTGGACCCCTCTGCTTCGACTATGCCTACGGCTATTACGTCTTATATGCCCGTGGTACAATACCATGAACATGCCGCAGACCCAGCCGTTTCTAGAGCCATTATTGAATTGGCACTTGGTATTGCTGAACAACATATGAAGGCCCCTCTTACTGCCGAAAATACTAGTTCGCTATTGGAACTGGCCATGGGCCATATCAACAAATACACCACTCTCTCTCCGCACGATCCGCTTGTCACGAACCCAGCACATGCCGCTGATATCCAGGCTATCTATGGCCTACAGCAACGGCTTCGTTAGTTTGTCACCACCAGAGAGTCTCGTTGAACGAGTGTATACAAGCAAGAGTTTTCACTCTGTCTAATACGATGAAACTCCCAAGAGTCTTTGATACTCTAGAATACAGACAGTACAGGATACTGGTAGTACTTGACTTATAAAGTCAATGTTTAGTTACGTTTGAGGAGTTAGTTCTGACCTGTCTCGTACATTATCATGTACGCACAGTTCTTCCATTTAGGTCAATTTGGTGTTTGGTTTCCTTTGGTTTTGTTTTTCCTGGTCGCTTTTGGTTTTCTTATTGTTTTTGGCTCTTCGGTCTTGGTTTTGGGTCGTCTGATGTAAGGGTGTTTTCTTCTTCTTCGCCATGGTATTTAGGTCCGGTTCAGGGTTTACGGAACAGTACAGTTATATAGGGTTACGTATAATTTATGCATTTTATTTGGTCGTTATTTTACTGCGTTACACTGTATTTTGGCTTATCGATAAGCTTGTGAGCAATGCGCTTGATGATGCTAGCTGCAGCTTTAACCCCGACTCAATTAAACCTAAAGCTTGAAAAGTATCGATATTTGGTGAACTTGTGATTTTTCTTGTCTTCTTTATTAATATATTTCTAATTGCATATTGGAGCTCTCGTTTGTTTGTATACCCTTATTTGATAATCTCCTACTGCTCCCGGCTATTCGCGATACCACCAGCTTTGCGCCTAGCTAGTATTCATCACCTCTTTGCGCCAAGAATACTCTCCCCCGCGACACCCGTTTAACCCACGCCAATGCTCGACGACGACGATCGCGATTCGGTCGTTTCCTCAGACCAAGATAATGACGACGTCATGGAGGATGTAGACGATGAGAACAACGAGCACGATGACGACGGCGATGGAGATGCCGATGGAGATGCTGACGCCGACGCCGACGCCGACGATGATAACGATAATGACGATGACGACGACGACAATGACCCGGATGGCGACGCTGATGCCGATGGAGATGGGGATGGAGATGCCGATGCCGATGCCGATGCTGATGGTGAGGCAGAGGTAGATGGGGATGCTACATTGGCGGTTGATAATGACCATGACATGGACGAGCATCGTAAGAATCTCTCACGGGAAAACACGTCGAATAATGTTGACCACACAACCTCCATCGATGGGCCATCTCAATTCATATTCCGCCCATCCCTCCGTCCCGAGGCAATGACGGCCAAAGTCTACGACATCATCCCCACAATGGCCGCCCCCCAAAGCACGTCAATTAACGCGTTGGCAGTGACGCCCGACTTGCGATATATCATGACGGGTGGTGCCGACGGCTACATTCGCAAGTATGATGGCGTCTCCACAATCAATGGAAAGTTACCGCTCACTGTCGCTCAGCGCCATCCGTTTGTCGATAGTGTCTTCAAAGCCGGTGTGTTGATGGGATACTGGGAGAATGAAGAGCCGCCACCATTGTCTGTTCCGGGGATTCCTAAGGAGGACCATGTGTTGAGTCCAGTGTATTCGTTGGCGGTGCACAGTGATGCCTTGTGGGTGTTAAGTGGTACTGATAGTGGATGTATTAACCTACAGACTGTACGACATGATGAGGGGAAGCGGATAGCCATGTTACAGGAACATAGCAATGCGGTTTCTTGTTTGACCTTGTTACCGGATGAGACGAGCGTATTGAGTGGATCATGGGATAAGAGGATTCTGGATTGGGATTTGAATACAGGCCAGGTATCTAGATCATTTGATGGTTCTGGTGGCCAGATTTCCGCATTGGAACTTCGACCAACCGGAGGTGTCCCGGTCCCCAAGGAAGCAGCGCTAGACGGCCCTATAAGCGACAGCTTCTCAAGTAACGACGGCTACCGAAACAACCCCCTCTTCGGCACCAAAAAAGCTAATCCCTTTGCCCCAGCCCCCCAAACCAACATTGAAAGCCACCCATCACCAGCGCACGAATCCCTTTTCGGTGGTAGTGACGCGGGATCTCTCTTCGGTGATGAAGTCGGTGGTGGTGGTGGCGGTTTCGGAGGCGGCCAGGACTTTGATACGTTTGATGGTGGGCATCAGTTGATGGAGGATCATGACGACTTATTCGGGTTAAGTGCGCCGCCAATTAACGGGATGCCGGACATGTTAGCTGAGAACCAAGACGGTCCTATCGATGCAGTTGCGGCGAATGGAGAACATTCGGATCAGATACAAGATCAAATCCAGAGTGAAATGGCAGCAGAACTTGAAGCGGCGCAGAATACCGAACCGGATAAAAGCAACATCACCACCTTTGAAGCCGACGACGGCGAGCCCATGGCCTTGGATTTATCCATGGAAGCCCCCATAATCCACGACAAAGACAAGGAAATGTCTCTCTCCCTCGCCATGGACAACGGCGACCCCGACCACCCCACCGTCCCCACCGGCAGTGAAGACGCCACAGGCGAAGACGGCACCGTGAGTTCCTCCACATTCATGTCGGCAGCCATCGACGGGACCATCCGCATCTGGGACCGGCGGTCTCCGAACCCCGTGGCCAAATTCTCAAGTCCCCGTGGAACACCGCCGTGGTGCATGGCGGCCACTTGGAGTCCCGATGGCAACTTTATTTATGTGGGACGACGCAATTCTACGGTCGAGGAGTACTCAGTTCACAAGGCTAAAGCAGGCTGGCAACCGGAAAGACAACTTCGTTTCCCGAATGGTAGCGGCGCTATAAGTGCGCTTCGAGCGATGCCGAATGGTCGTCATTTAATCTGGTGAGTTTTTTTTCATTCCTCTATGGTAATTGTCTGTTAACTAACCCGACCAGCGCATCACATGATATCCTCCGTCTTTACGACTTGAAAGATACGAATACGGCGAAACATTCGGTTCCGTTCTTGATTGTTCCGGGGCCGCCGCGGGCAGGTGTGATTTCTCATTTGCATTTGGATCCTTCGGGAAGGTTTATGATTTCTACGGCAGGCACGAGGGGATGGGAGGGCACGTCGACGGAGGTTTTGATTGGGTATGAAGTTCGGTGTATTGGGTGATTTTGGGGTGATTTTGGGGGTTATGGGGTGGGTTTGGAGGGGGGCTCTTTAGACTCTGGTTCTTTGGGTTCCGGTTCTTTAGGTTCCGGTTCCTTAGACTCCGGCTCTTTAGACTCCGACTCCTTAGACTCTGGTTCTTTAGGTTTCGGCTCTTTAGGTTCCGGCTCTTCAGACTCCGACTCCTTAGACTCCGCCCCCTTAGAATCCACTTCATCCCCCCGTACCCTCCAATACACCACGGTACTCGAAAACGTAAACGCATCATCCTGCGGAAACTCCACCATCCTCGACACCTCATGCATCTCCTTAATCCTCAACGGCTTCTTCGTCTTCGAACTCAACCGTACACTAAACAAATTAGCCTCTGAATACAAAAAAAAGCCTTGAATCAAAATACTCACTCATCCCAACTTTCCCACCCAGTCCCAACAAAAACCCCCGGAAGTCCCTTTTCTAACGCAAGGTCATATATCGGTGCATACAAATGCACCCCAAAAACCAAAGTTTCCTCATCCACCATGTCAAAACCCTCCGGGCTCGGAACAACCCTATACCCTAAGTCCTTAAGAAACTCCCCATCCGCCTCCGTAAAAGCCGGTTCCTGAAAGAAACACTCCACCTCTCTATCCCCCAGTAAATCCAAAAACGCCAAAACCTGCAAATGCGCCTTCCGTCTCGCCGCCCACCCGCCCGCCGCATCGAACGATCCGACACCCAAACAAACCGCCTTTTTAATCTGAATGTCCCCCGGTAAAAGCCTTTTCGCTGCCCGGTGGACTTCCGAGAGGATATATGCTTCTTTATACGTCTCGTGTGCTTTCCTGATTTCAGAGGGTGTGCTTGTTGCTGAGGCGGGGACTGTGGGTTCGGGGGCTTGAAGAGCCTGGGCGGCGGCCGGTGGTCGGCCGGCGCGCCGGGATTTCTTGGGGCGCACAGAGGTCCATTCGCTTGTCATTTTGGTATGGTGGGATGATATTGGATATGTCACACCTGCGTCATTTTGAAATTTACCGCTTTAGGTGGGCGGCAGAATTCTCACCGCCTTGGTCTTGATGAGCTTCATCCATCTATCATTGACTTCCCACGAAGCACGAAGGAACGAACAAACGAATGAACGACAGATAAAATATTCAGAATCCCACGGTACCAATCAACCCGCGGCTCTACATCTCCCATCCCATTCCCATCATTCACAATCACCCCATCCATCACAGCGATACCTCGTAGTCCACCCTGATTGGTCTAAAGCCCCCGTATAAGCGCCCAACTCCACCAATCACATGTCCCCACGCCCCGTGCCGTACAAATGACCAACCGCCATAACCTGCCCATCTCACTCTCCCAGCGCTAACATGCTTAATATATCAACCCCATCGTCAATCACCATCTCTCATCTTCTCATCTCCTCGCCACGTCCAAAATGTCCTTCTCGCAGTCCCTCCTGACGGCCCTCGTGGCCCTGGTGTCCTTCACCTCCGCCCACATCGTCCTTTCCTACCCCGGAACCCGCGGTAACAACCTCATAACCAACGATAGCTTCCCCTACGGAATGCAATGGATGTACCCATGTACGTCACCCTCCTCCTCTCGTCTTCCTCCAAACCCAAACTAACCCTCTCCAGGCGGCGGACTCTCCACCACCACCAACCGCACATACTGGCCAACGACCGGCGGCGCCGTAGCCTTCCAACCCGGCTGGTTCCAGGGCCACTCCACCGCCTTTCTCCACATCAACCTTGGCCTCGGCACCGATGGACCCGATAACGGGCCTATGAACATGTCCTTCCCCATGTTAAACAACGTGCAACTGGTCGGACCGTCAAACACGCCATACCCCGGCACCGTGTGTTTCCCGCAGGTTCCGTTGCCGACGAATATCTCGGTGAATGTGGGCGATAAGGCTACTATCCAGGTTGTTGAGTTGGCACAACATGGTGCCGCGTTGTATGCTTGTGTCGATATTGAGTTTGCTGCCCCCGGTGATGAGAAGATTGCCAAGGTTAATGAGTCCAATTGTTTCAACACTACCGACTTTGGCTTTGCAGATGTTTACACTATTACCGTTGACTCTGCGTCCGGCACGACATCAACTTCTGCTGCTGCTCCTTCGCTTGTTCCTCTCAACTGGGTATCATGGCTTCCCGCCCTTTTGATGACCACCTTGTTTGCCGCTCTACTGTAAATCATTTGTATGCTTCTTTTTGTTTGGGTTCAATTGGCGTTATTCCGGCGTGGCTACTTACTGCTTCTTGTATAATTTATCATAATCATTCAAAACATTCTATTAATGCTTGAAATTAACAAAAATTACTCCTCCAAACACTCCGACGCCAAATACTTGACTCTTCCTTCCGACGCCTTTTCCTTGGTATTAGTAACCCACTTCTTCCACTCACTTCCTTTTCCAGCCTTTCCAGCTCCGACCAGAGTACCAAGAGCAACAAGACCTCTGTAGAGAACCTCGTCATCCGAATTGGCTTCAAGAATCTTCCCAAGGACTACAACAACACGTTCCTTCAAACTACTAGCCAATGGCAGCTTTCCATCCAACACAGACAGATTGATTGCCAAGGTGGTAGCTGCAATCTGCACATGTCTGTTGGTAATACCAATGCTCTCTCCTGAAATCCCCACGACCTTCTCCAAAACAGTGATCGCCTTCTCAGACTCAATCTCCATCAGTGCTTCACCGGCCTCCGATACAAACAAGTTTGCCAATGTTCTAAGCGCCATAACAACACAGCTGGTATTGACCGCCTGTCCGCTTGGTGGGTTCATGGCTGCTTTGATAACAACGTCGATAACAGTCTCACCAGAGGAAGTCACGTACTCCACCGCAGCTGGATACCGCACCAAGAACCGAAGCATATCGAGACCCGGGAGAATCTCTGTATAATCCCACTCTGTTGCCACTTTGATAACCGTTTGAAGGTCAGTCGGATCAATTGGAACAGTACCTTCAATGCAAGGACGCAGGTCGGCCAGCGCCTGTTCTTCAGTCGGGTTCAAGGCTTTGTCTTTGCGTCCAGCGCTAACCATAGTCTTGTTCGTCAGATGGATCTTGTTGATCATGTCTATACACTTTGTTAGTACCATACCAATGCCGAAACAGCCATAAACACTTACTGTCAAACTTTCCGTTCAAAAGGTTGACATAGCTTTGCTGAGGCAAATGCTTAGCCGTGGGATTTTTGGGCGGCTCATTGCTATCAACATCCATAGCTTCAGTACTAGCCTCTGGTGGGCTTGGTCTGCTTGAAGCACCATGTGTGTTCTCATCCAAAAACTTGACAATCTTGTCCAGATAAGTCAATGGCAACTCATTGTCCTCGAGGAACTTGCGAGCAGCTACAAACCCATTATCCGAAATGTTGTAAGCCAGCTTCAAAGGCGGTTTGGTGTCGTCAAAGTCAACATCAAAGACATAATCATACTCCTTGCCGTTGTACTCCGTCTTCCGAGGAGGGCTACCACCACCACCGCCACCTGATGAGTCTACCACAGCTCCTACATGCTCCCACTTGCGAAGTGTACTAGACCATGTGTACGCCGCCAGTGAGCCGTCCGCGTGCTTGACTACCTGAACTTGACCATCCTTGGTTCCACTCTTGGTCTTCAAAAACTCCTCGCCGGGAACCTTGTCGGAACTGATTGAGTCCATTTGTTGACGGGGAATCGCCGATGCCTTGACCGCCTCCTCGAACAGCCGACTAGTCTCGGCATCTGCAAGTCTCTCCGTGCTTCTGGTGAATACTCTGGCAACATGGTCACTGGCACCAGTAACAATGTCGCCAGTCTCAGCGCACACTGAAACCGACCAAACACTCAGAGCTGGGTGCGTAATAGTCTGAATGCACTCAGTACCCTTCCAAATACGAGCTGTGCGATCTTCTCCAGCACTAACAAGCTCTCCGGTGGGAAGCGCTCCTACCGTGTAAACATAGCTGTCATGACCCAACAGTTCCGCCATTCCTTGGCCGTTGAGCTTGTAAAGGCGAATTGATCCATCGTTGCTGGAGCAGGCAAAGTCGGCACCTGACTCGTGGCCCACAGGTAACTTGAAGAGACCACGGACAATGTCTGGGGTGTAAATAGTAGAGGCAGGCCGCAAGGTACCATCAACAGCCTTGGTCAGATCGAAAATACGGATTCTCTTGTCGGCGCAACCAGTGATCACTGTCTTCTCATCAAAGGCCAAGACAGCCCATACGCTGAACTCGTGGTCAAGGAGCACTGTAATTTAGGTTAATAATACAGTCATGCAGACTCCAGTATAGGTATACTTACTAATCTCTGTCTCCCACTTCTTCGTAGACCACACACGGGCCTGGAAATCCCATCCTCCGGAAACAATAAAATCCCCATTTGGCGACACATCTAAAGTACAGATATTGGAAGCATGGCCGATAAGCAACCGCTCGGCATGATCCGTAGGATTCGACTTTGGACTGCGCACCTCGATAATAGCGTCTTTGCCACCTGAGACAACTAATCCATCGGGGTATTGTTCTGATGGTTTGATGTAGCTCACGGCATTGACGTAGGAAGGCCCTTGGCTGATCACGTTACTCTCAAAGATGTTGGTTTGTGAGATCTTGTCCCAACGGCGGACGGAGCCATCACGAGACGCTGTGAGGACGGTTTCGGTGGTAGCATAATAAACAGCTCGGACCTATAGCAATTGAATAGTTAGCTCATGTTTCTAATGGAATTCTAAAGCCCAATGGCTTGTCATACGTACATCGGATTCGTGTCCAATAAGCTGGGATGACAGCTTAAACACCATGATGGAAGCTGGCGACAAAGCGAAGTGACGAACAAATTAGACAATTGACAAGAAACAGAAATCTGTGTTTGAAAATATACCACGAAACTGGTACAATACAATGAAGCTGATGAGTTACAATCTGGGGTTGTCTTGAACAAACAAGTAACGCAGGTACGTGGTGAATAATACGAAATGGCGACGAGCGCAAAGCTAATTAACAATTAACACTGATAGGAGAGCTTCCTGATTACAAATAGTGAAGAAAGAAGGTTGAAACAAAATAAATAGCAAGAACCGAAAAAAAAACCAAAATCTCGAATACAGTACCCGAAAGAATTCGGTAGAAGTTGCAGGATAAATAGAGAACTTGTCACAGTCGCAACGGGAAGGAGGGGCACATATGGCAGCCAAACAGCTGACGTAGTAGGTCACAGCATCATGGCGACCTGGTGTCACCCTGGTCGTTGTAGCTCCTCTAACAATGCTGGTGACTAAGCCCGGTGAAGGAGCACTCAACCCCACTATGGAGTCTTCACCGAGGCAGCAGCACGCCCCTTCATCGACGCTTTGGGCGTCTGCGCCGGAACATGTAACAAACCTCACAGCAAGAAGCTCTTACCTATCAATTGGGGAGACTACCTGTTTTTTTCTCACATAGAAAAGTCTAAGCGAGTTACGGATGTTGATATTTTGTCTCTGATTCTTGGTTTCTCGATTTCTCTTCCTTTTCAACTCCTTGTTCTCTACATATCAACCCTGCCTTTACCATTGCCGCCGCGACACAGACGCATCCGCATTCTCTGTCTGCTTCTTTTGGTGTTCTATTTTCTGAACCCAATCCGACAATTGTCCTCTGTCTCTCTTGACTTACGTTTTCCTCTGATCTCTGAAACGACGTTGTCCTCGACTCACCTCTTCTTCACGACCTTGAACATCATCTCTCTAGTCGCATAAACACTATACCCCGCCATAAATCTCCAGTATAGACGGCTCATATTCATAGATTCGCCACATTGTTTGCTATTTTCACGATCTGTTACTAGTCGTACACTTGTCGCCAACTACTTTTATCTACGGCGCTTATTCATAACAACTTTCAACTACTATACCCTACTCTACATTTCACAATGGCTGCCGAACAACCCCGCCAATATGTGCCATTGACATGCCACGGTCACTCACGCCCTGTTCCTCACATTGAATTTTCACCTCTTGAAAAGGAGGAAGTCTATTACTTGATATCTGCTTGCAAAGGTTTGTTTTTTATTCCGCAACGGAAAGAAGTGTGTTTCTGACGTGGTGTACAGATGGTAATCCTATGTTACGCGATGGTCAGACGGGTGACTGGTACGTCTTTCCCATACGACGTCGGGTATTTTCCTAAACTGACTCTCTATTTCTAGGATCGGTACCTTTATAGGCCACAAGGGTGCCGTTTGGCAAGCCCGTCTCAGTCCTGACTCGTCTAATGCCGCCACCGCGTCTGCCGATTTCACGGCGTAAGTGTTTCTCAAACAAATGTCTCTAATCCTACGTCTAACACAATCGACTACACAGCAAAATCTGGGACACCCACTCGGGTACCCTCCTTTACTCTATCCAGCACGATCACATTGTACGCGCCGTAGCTTATCCTCCCGATAGTGCCGAACTTCTTGCTACCGGTGGTATGGAAAAGAAACTCCGGATATTCGACCTCTCCAGCCTTGGCAATCCTGATGGCGCTGAAACTATGTTGCAGGCGTCGCAGGGCTTTGAGATCGGTGCCGGTACTCATACATCCAACATCAAGTTTATCGTATGGACGAACGACGTCAATGTTGTAGTGACAGCCTCTGATAAGACGCTGCGGTGGTTTAATATCGCCGAGCGGAGTTTGATTCATTCAGAGGTTCTTGACGGCGAGATCAAGTCTTGCGAGATGGTTTCCCTCGCTCCTTCGTACACTGACTCGACTGATATTGGTGGTGGCCAACCCGTCTTGTCGGTTGCCGCGGGAAAACATGTCTACTTCTGGGGAGGAAACCGTGCGCTAGATGAGCTCAAGCGGATGGATGTTGGTTTCAATGTGGCCAGTGTTGCGGTGGACCTCAAGGGACGTAAACTCGTAGTTGGCATGGACCCTGGCACTTGGGCGCAGGTTTTGGACTGGGAGGACGGCAAGGAGCTTAGTAAGTCATTTTTCTCATCCAGTATTTATCATGACGTACTAACCCCACTACAGCCACACACAAAGGCCATCACGGCCCAATTTGGAGCATCGCCTTTTCTCCCGATAACAAGCTGTACGCTACAGCATCGGAGGACGGAACTATCAAGCTATGGAAGAACTGCGATGGTGAATATGGCTTGTGGAAGGGCACGGCGGATAAGTCTACAGAGTAGAATACCGTAGACGAATCCACTTACGATGTGTCCCCCAGTGACTCAGCTGTAGCCGTGGCCGACACTCTGTCTGATGGCAGCCAAGGAATTCAATCCCGCGCCCAGGCTGTAACCTCGGGCAAGGGAAACGCTGTAGAGCGCGAGGGCTCGGGCGGAAGTTCTAGCAGTCAAGGAAGCGGAAGCAACGGAGGTAGCACTCGGTCTCGGGGATCGCGCGGTGGCAGCAAACGCAATCGAGGACCCAAAAAGAGTGACAATGCCATGTCCAACTCGTCAGTATCGGGAGGTCAGCGGTCTGGATCCGCGACTCTGTTGGCAAGCTGGAGATGATTCATAGTAGCTATATGTACATGGACTTTTAACATGGATTTGGATTGTTGTTTGTTGACATGAATCAGAAAACACTGATGATATTTAATGCAAAAAACTGAGGACAAGACAAAACAAAGTCCAATGAAAAGACAAAAAACGCCGCCCAAATTATGAAAAGATCCTAAACCCTTATTTATGAAACAGTCTTTCCGCCACAATCTGGAATGGTAACACCATCCTTCAAATTCCTATTCACATCAAACAAGCCCCACTGATCTTCCCACGCCTTCCCTTTGGTATTGAAGCGCGCCTTCCACGGCTCATCAAATGCACTGAACCAAAAGTAGTTGGTCCCATTGGTAAGCGCATCACAAACCCAATCCTCCAAAAGGACATTAAGGCCATCGACGGACGCCACACTCCCATTCGTTTCATCGCACGAAGTGACGCCCGAAGCACAGTTAGTGCCGCCCGAGGTAGGCCAGCCAATTTCACTGATGATGTTGTCCTTTGCATCGGACTTGAAGAAGTCTGCGTTATGCTCGGTGAAGAATGAGTAGGTCCAGTTAGCGGCGTCGGCGTATGTTATGCCGCCGAAGAAGGGGTGGATGTTGGACATGATGACGTCGGATTTGTCGGCGAGTGACGAGGTCCATTTGTCGCCGAGGTCGCTGGTGCCGACGGGGAGGGAGAGGGATTTGGAGGTTAGGTTTGTGCGGACGGTGGCCATGAGGGTGCCGAGTTCGGTTTCGGTGAGGTCTTCACGGTATAGAGCCTCGTTGGCGATTATGAGCCCTTCGAAGGGGGAGTCGCCGTAGGTGTCGAGGATGGACCACATTTGCTCGAGTTGGCGGGCGTTGGTGGTGTCGTTGGTATCTTGCCAGACTCCGAGCCAGACTTTCATGGTGGATGAGATGCCGAGGTAGTCGAAGGCTTGAAGGACCATTTCGGTCTGGTTGCAGTCGGTACCGTAGACACGGATGATGTTGGTGAGTTGCGAGAGAACGGCCATGTCCCGGGTGACGTTGTTCTGCGACGGGGGATCGGCGAGACAGTCGGGGTATTGGGTGTTCATGGGGGTGTAGTCCATGCCGGGGAAAACCTTGTGCAGGTTCTTGTTGTTAAGGAGGGCCTTGATTTCGGCCGAGTCCTTGGTCAGGACGCCATTCTTGTCTGTGTCGTCGGAGGCGCTAGATCCAGTTCTATTGGAGCTAGAGCTTTTGTTCTTTTTGCCTTGCGGATGGTTGGCGAAGTAACCACCGAGGACACCTCCCAGAATGGCGCCGACAGTCAGTAGAGTGAAAGTGACGATGATGAACCACTTCCAGCGCTTGCGATTCTTAAGTTTAGTCTCTGCTGACTTTTCCGACAGCAAGTTAGTGTTGAAGCCGGCGGCGGCGGCGGCTGTGTCCGACATTCCCTTCACGCCCTCCGGTGACCCATAAGCAGTGGAGCGTTCGGAACCGGACCCTGAGCCACCACCTGGAAGTGCATTCATGGCTACTGCACCGCCCATGGCCGTAGCTGCCTTGACAGAAGGCGCAATACTATCACGCTTCTTGTGCAAGTTGATCATGGAGCTGCGGCCACTGCGATGGTAGCTGATGCCGTCGTCGCCATCATCGGCGATTAGTTGTGGATTGACTTCGCCCAGACGAGGATCGAGAGATCGTGCCGATGCATAGTTGGAGTAGTGGTCGTCTTGGAAAGGGTCTCGTAATGAACTGGCAGAGCGAGAGGCACGAGACTGTGATGCTGAACGGGACGAAGAGCCAGTGACTGAGCCGTTGAGTCTTGGTGGAGGGACCATGTCGAAGTCTTGGTGCAAAGGAATGTTGGGCCCGTAAACGGGAGAGGGCGGGGATGCTGCGGGATAACTATAATCGTTGGGTTCGGCATTGGATACGTATGCAGCTGAGGGGCCGCTGGCGTTACTGGCGTGGCTGTTGCGGTTGGATTGGGGGTCCGCGGCGGCCACGGCTCTTAACTGCGGGTTGCTCATGGCTGATGCAGAGCGGGGTGGGCCAAAGTAGTCGTCGAATATAGGGGGTGTTTTGTTTAAAGTGTCTGGCTTGCAAACGGATGTGGCGGCGGCAGGGGATGAACAACCTGGAAGCCGTGGTGGGGGAGTAGGCGGCGGTGGTAGTGGACGACCGACCAATGTTCGATTAGGTGATCTAGTGGGTGACTCAGGCGTTGGACTTGTACTGGGACTAATAGCGAACTCGTTTCCAAAGGGGTTCTGGAGACGACCAGAATATGGGAGACCTCGACGCTGGTCAATGTGTGATTTTTCAGGCGACTCTGAGCGGGACCTTGGTAGGGCAAACTTGGAATTAGGATGCAAGCCGTGGGCTCTTGTGGGCGATGGCTGACGTTCAACGTTCAAAAGGTTTGTGTAGCCGTGGCTGAAGCCCTTGTTTGCGGCTTCGACTTCTCTTGCACGGCGGCGTTCTTGGCGTTCCTGTTCACGAAGAGCCTCGCGTTGTTGGAGGAGACGTTCCCTGCGTATCTGGCGTTGTTGACCTCTTGATATACCGGGCGAGTGGGAAGGAGTGTCTTGGCCGCTGAGTATGGATGATGGTGCTGGTGAGTTGGTGCGAACTGGAGTGAGCGATCGAACTGGCGATGCTGAGTTATGCGAGTAATTAGGGGCTGTTGGATCGGGGGCGTAAAGATCGTATGGCGATGGTGATCGATTATTAATTAGCCTGGAGGATGATGATGAAGATGCTGATGATGCTATTGGCAGTGGTGATTGTCGACTAAAAGAGTGAAAAGACATGACGACGAAAGAAAAACAGCGAGACCGTCCGTCACTTTGATTATATTGGAGGGGGGTGTAAACAAGTTTGTTGGTGGTCTGTGGTGTGGGTGTGAGGTCAATGCTCTGGGTGTGCGAATAAAAGACACCGGTAACGGTAGCGGTAACGAGGTTTCTGCGGGGATCAATGGGCCAAAATGCACCATAACGGCCATACCACACACACAAGGCGACCAGCAGTAGGTTGAATTCAACCAAGGGAGACTTACAAAGAAATCTAGGGGATTTCAATATCCGTCAGAGTCGGCTGCTTACAGCGGAAGGAGAGCTTTCTGTCGATGTTTCTATGCATGGTTAGTTTCAAAGATATCCATCGTTTGTGTGGCCATCCATTTCATCTAGAGTCACTGCCATTTCGTTTTTTTGTGTCTTGGCCCTTCTGTGCCGTAAAAAATTCATCTCGCACACACCAGGTAGTCTCCTCCGTTACCAGCGACCAAATGCGCACCGGGCACCGTCTCTAGGGCGGAAGGGCTTACTTGGACGAGTTTTCCGACTACTGGATCATTGGCCTGCAGTTTACAATACTGGGCCGCACACTTGCGCTGAATCCCTCCATAGACGGCACTCCTTCAGAAATCCAACATCCACTCTGGCATCACCATAGAGTAGGATGGTGGCAAAGGTAGCGTAGCTGTGTACGAGTGAATTGATAGGTTGCAGTGTGGCGTGGCTTTGTTCAATTTCAGTACTCGTGTAGTAGTTTGTATCCAATAGTGGCGGACCCTCTGTACCTAAGAAGCCAATATACAGACCTCACTAGAGATATAGGGAGACAACAAGCGTAAGTCTCCTTTGTTTCCAGTGGGTGTGCACCTGTCACTCAGTCATGAGCAAACTGCCTCAGAGGGATCCCTTCATAGGTGCCATTAACACAGTGAGTACGAGCATACAGTTTTGGGTTGGTGGCACAAAGACGTGACACTCTGTGCACGATGCAATACACCAGATACCAAAACACAAGACTATGACGAAGTTGAGCGAGCATAACCGACTTGATCCGAGACCCATGGAGAAACGGCAACAAAAGTGACAGTAAAACGCTTGTCGAGGCCCCACCAACAGGGCAGCCTGACGAACATCTCGTATTATGTTCAAGGAATCTGACAGCACCCATGCCCAAGTAAGACATAACCCAAAACGACTTTGATGGCATTGATACCTGATCGTTGTTGCCACAAATAGCCCGTGTTTCTTTTTCTGAAGAAAAAATGAAAACAAGAGGGATGGATGACTGCACTGCCTCTTCGTTTCTGAACGATTTACCCGGATTGTTTGATCGCAGACATCGATTTACTTTCTCCGGTTCCACGGGACAAAATACCGATTCTCAGGGTATGTATGTATGTAGGAAGAAAAGGAAAAGAAAAGGCTGGGTTATACATGACCCTATAGCCACCAGTCGTCGTAATCTTCTCACCATGTGTAACGTGGCAATACTTTAAATTCATCTACTGATGATGGATTCACAGAGCTTGGCTAACTTTAACCATATTACTCATGTCATTTGAATCTTGATCAAGATGCAGAGGCAAACAGACCTAAACCTTTCAGTGTTAAGCTTAACCAAGGTTTGTCCAACAGCGCAAGACCAACTAACTCGGATAGGTCAAGCCCCTACCAAAAAAGCGTTTCAATGATCCAGGAACCACCTTTTTTAGAGGGGTCCTAAAGCCAACTAAACTTTTTTAGCCAGGGCTAAGCAAACAACTAAATTTGCCAGTAGACGGCCCATAAATAGCGGGACAAAAAAAGGGTAACGCCTCAATCCCACTTGAGACCTTGTGCAGTCCACTTTCACAGCTCCATAGATATGTGCATTCGTAGTCCATACCATAAATACCCGTACATGGCCCCTCTGGCTTACATACGGGATTGAGGGCATAAGGAAGTAATAGCAGTCAGCGACCGACAGCTTACAGCTTACCAGGCGCAAAGCCACCATCCCATGGATCCTTGGCTAGGTCAAATGCACCATCTAGTCAATCAGGGGCGGGGGCTTCCAACCAACTTACTGATTCCGTCTTTCAGCCCGTTTGTCCCCTCAGGAACCGGGAAGACAATAAATGACGTAAGGAGTCGTCGGTATCTCGGGTATCGGAACGATAGAGATTCTTCTATCACGGTGTATAATCGATATTGTTTTGATCGTTGTCGAGTATTTCCACAAGAATAGTATAGTCAGATTCACCGATGTGAACCTCCGATTACTATCTATTCAGTCGTCAACAAGGACACCTCAAAAGTCGATAGAACAAACTATCGTATGTCGAGAAAAAAAACACGGGTGAATAGTTGAAAACCTTGGTGCGTAGGTAGTAGTAACACAATGATGTCTATAAAAATCGGCAGTTGCCAAATGAAGACGAGACAGAGAAGATGACTGGAAATAAGAACGACATATGTAGAGTCTTATTTTTTGCGAAGAGTTTTTGGAAATCGTGATGTTGTTGTAGATATATTCATGAGGCTACAGGAGGTGATTTACTTGGACTTTGATTGATTTATTACAATCCAGACAACGTAGTTGTTGACATTCTTCCGATGACAACACGAAGAATGTACACTCTATATACAAGAAGCGTTGCCAGGTCACGGGAGAAATGCTCATTTGCCTGGTCGTTCGTGATATGATATCCATCTGGAATGTAAATCTTGGTGATTTGTTGTAACAAAGAATGCATGTGATCATCACCACCTAGAGCTATTCCGTCCAACCCTTACAATCCCTCTAAACCCTACCGTTTCTAAATTTGGGAGGTGTGTATTTTGTCCCTGGTCTGGTTGTTTATTTTCCCAGACGCAAACAAATAAGCCGCTCAGGTCAACAAAAGCCGTCTGACAAAAGTCACCAAGTTTGAATGCCGATTGCCCTTGTTATTGAAACAAGCCTTTTTAAACAAAGTATGGTTCGTGGAAGATCTGAAAACGGCGAGTGGATGATGGCTGAATGCGGGTTTATCCATTGCATACATCCACATGTAGTTGTGAGACTCTCCCAGAAGTAGCGGATTAAGAAAAGATTAGAGGGTCTTTGTTTTCTCTTTTCACAGTGTCAATGGATGGAATGGGGAAACACCTCTGAACATACACACATATGTATGTACACAAACAACCCAAGTGCATATGCAGAACACAAGAAAGGCAGGTTCTTTGTATGTTGCCGGCCGAGCGGGTGGTTGACCGCTTCCAAAAGATGCAGGTAGATGGAGTTCCGGTGGGTTATGCAAGGTCAGGTCAGGTCAGGTCCTGGGTCTTTCCACAATTCCAGTTATATACATACATAGATATACATACACAACATACTGATATCCCACACCCAGCCAGCCAGAGCGAGCCAGAGCCGCAAAGACATCCAGTATGTCAGTAAGTTGGTTACCCCTTTGCACCTGATAACCTCGCAGCCAAACCAGTATTTCCCACAAGCCACCACGGTTGTGCGATATCTCTGATGCAATACAGCACCCTCGATATTGGTGAGACCATGCTTTGGGAACTCGTATGCCCATTCACGTTACAATACATTGTTGTACGACTTCTTTTTAAGATGGTACGCGCAAGCTCTTTTAGGAGATTAAATGTTTGCGACAGTTATATGTCGTATGTGGTATGCCGATGATGATATTGAGGGTATGTACATACATACATAGGTGGCCGGGTGGCGTGAAAATGCGTGGGTGTGATGTACATGATAGTGTTAGACATAGATAAGTACTTGTCAACCAGTTACTGGATCATCTTAACTAGAACCATTCAAGGTTACCTTGTCCCTTGATAGAAGTTTTCTGATCAATTCAATAGACCTCGACCATCAACTATTGAATCATGAACCCTCATCATACGTATGTACGTACATACATACTCCGGCCAACCCATCGGGTATCAAGGCTAACTACATCTGTCGTACCCCCAATCCTCGTCAAGACTTCCCATCATCAAAGACAACCAATCCATGAGTTAAA
>NETU01000338.1:7905-19417 GCA_003032515.1 Huntiella decipiens | reverse complement strand
CCCCCCCCCCCCAAAAAGCCAAACAAGAGGTATCAACAAGAAGAACAAACCAACCCAACTCAATCCATACCCACCACATTACAAAGCCGCCCGAATACCATTCTGCCCCGCCGCCAAAAACTTAGCCTTATCGACAAAAAGCGTCTTACTCTTCGCCATCGCCACAATCCAAGACCAAACCCTCCACGAGCCAACCTGCCCCACACCCGCCGACTTCCCCAGCGAAACAAACATCATAATCCCACTGCTAGCAGCGTAACTCTTCAGTCCCGATTTCCCCTGCAGCACAAGATCCAGATTTCCCCAAAGATGGGCAACTTGCGGGTCAATATGGGTAGCTTGGTTATTCTCAAAGTTGGAGATATCACCGACGGCCCAGACGTTGTCGCGCGCCGACGTCTGGAGGGTTGCCTTGGTCTTGACGTATTTCTTGTCATCGAGGAAGGTCGCCGGGATGAACTCTGAGTTGGGTTTACTACCGCAAGCAGGAATAACAACGTCAGCCTCAAGAGGGGTTGCCGCGCCCCCGTTCGTCTTAATGGTTCTCGCTTCCCCATCATACTCCGAGTTCAAAAGCACCTCGACCCCCAACTTCTTCAGCGTATGTAAAGCCGAGTTCTGCGCCGATGTACCAAGACTAGGCAGGATATTCCCCCTCGCTACCAACTTGACAGACTTAGTCTTCCCATACTTGGCACCCAACTCGGCCGCCGTCTCACTCCCCGTAGCACCCGCCCCAACAACCACAATAGTCTTGGCCTTCTCCACGCGGTCCTGCAGCTCATGAAGCGAGTCGACAGTCGCCTTGTACCCTTCATTAAGCGTCTTAAACGGGAACCCCGCCGCCTCCGAGGTACCCGTGGCAATAACCAACTGGTCATAAGTCAATGTAGATTCCTCGCCAGTAGCAACCGACCGGACGACAACCGAGTTAGCCGCATCATCCAAACTAACAGCCAGGGCCTCCACAAACTTAAATGACCCCGCAGGATACTGTTCAAAGCCGGCCTTCAGATCGGTGAACAGCTTATCGTCGGCCAACTCCCCCTTGATGACACCACGCACGGCAGCAAAGTTCCAGTAAAGATACGAACTAGGCGCGACAAGAGTAACCGTTAAATCAGACACCTTTGCCAGTGTATGTTTAAGAAGCTTATGAGCGGTAGAAACACCGGCGAAAGCGCCACCGAGAATAACAACATGAGGCATCTTGGAATATAAAAGTCCCGTTAAACAAATAAAAAAAAGTATTCGTTCGCGTTCCCTAATGAAGATATAGAAAAAGTAGGATCAAGACAAGGCTGAAAACCACGATCAAAGCCAAAAAATATAAATGTAATAGATACTCGTAATCCCCTCAAAACAAGTCCCCAATCCAGGAAACAACCTTCTTTATATACCCGTGTACAACAACTACCTGTCTCAATCTCAACCTCCCCGACCGCCCCCACCGGACCCAATGACCAACGCAATCGGAAGCCCGATGTACAAGCAACGTCCTTCCTTACATGCCCAGCCCAGCCCAGCCCAGCCCAGCCCAATGCATTCTCGCCTATCCATCAACCCCATTGAAGCGCGCGCGCGCGAATTGACAAACCCGGCTGGCAGGAACAGTCAATTCCAGTTACGCTAGAACCCCATTATTCAGCATCCGTGTATCCATACGATTAGCAGCGGACCGGACGGAGCAATTATACAGCGGACCCCGTGTTTGCCGAAATCTACAGTATGTATTCCTTGTCATGCGCTTAAGGATAAGTAATATTAAGCTCTAAAATCACTAAAAATCGGCCTACTCTTAAAAAGAAAACACCAAACTCCGTGCGGAAAAACCTCAACACGTAAACAGCACCCTAATCCAGTAAAACATGCCGATACCACTAAAAGGCGATTATCTGAATGCTGAATGGATAGAGGCGCCCACGAATCATCTGCGCGCGGAACATGCGCTTAGCTCTGTATATTCTGACAAGCGCTACCTTGTCAGCGGACAGATTTGTCCCGATCTACCTAGCTAAGATGGCGCAACCCCGTTATTTGGTGCAAAATTTGCCCGTTTTCCACCGTAGAGAGGGTTGATCGGTGCTGGATGCATTTCGACTAATGCCGCCCGATTTTACCAAGGTAAACTTACATAGACCCTATTATACCCTTACGTTATGCAGATTACAAGGGGTTTTGTCCTTTTTAAGCCAAACAGTCGACCTACTGCACCCTCATCATACACTGCTCAGCATATAAAAGTCAATGTTGTACACAAAAAGTCGCTGGGAAAAATGTATAATTATACTATCGTAAGATACTACCGCTGAGACACCAAAAACAAAAACAACGAGACATCAGTGATGTGCTCTACCAGGCCTGATACGGCCAAGAACTGACAAAGGAAAGTGGAAATGCAGCCGGCGAGACATAGCCGATGGTAATCGTTACAATAAAAAGCAAAAAAAGAAAACAAGTCCCAATCCCGTCCCAAACAAAACCAATGTAATAAAAAACAAATGTCACACGCTCTGACGCTGACAAGAACACTTCATGAAACCATCATGAACAAAATAACCCAAAAAGAAAAGGAAAGCCTAATGTCTGTGTTACAGAACTTGCTGTCATACACCACACAGCCTCTATTTGACCCAAAATCATGGGCGTTCGCCTTAGGCCGGAAGACGGTGCTTCTCCTCACGAGGGCCATTCATCACATTAACAATGCGCTCTGTCATGCGCGCGGCCCAAGGATCGACATGGGACGTCCACAAAGAGGCCAGGAAGTACACAAAGGGAATCCAGACGACAAGGCACATGGTAAGATGCCCGTGGCCAGGGTACTTGGAGTAGTTGTAGATGGTGTTTCCATCATCATCCATAGTGTTCTCGGGGTAGTTAAAACCGTAAACCATCCAAACAAGCAGACTGCGCTCAAGAAATCCGTGAAGCAGGTAAACTGCAAACGAAACCTTTCCGAGCCACAGGAAGTACCGGTTGGAAAGCATATCGCGAAGGCCAGGAGCAAAGTGCAAGCTAAGCGCCATCAGAACCAAGTTAATCGTCGATGAGAAGCGGTGCACTTCAGCTCCATTAGGGGTGACACTACCAACCATGTGGCCGATGTTCTTAGCCCAATCCTTCTTATCCGAGCCACTCTCGGGGTAAGACCCAAGCCAGAACGAAATAAAGAAGAGAATGATAGACAACAGATGGCCGAGCTTCCGGTTACGGTTAACGAACTCATTGGCAGGTCCATGGTTGTGCAGGTCGGAAAGGAAAACACCAAAGAATGCGGGCATACCGAACACGCTGTCTCCTACGGCCCAGAAGTACGAGAACATAGCAAGCGACGAGAACATGCGCCATTTGGGTTGCATATGAGCGGTAGCAAGCATAAAGACGTATACCTGCATTGAGGCCTTCAACAATGGCATCAAAGTCCATTGGTTGGGCTCATACTGATTTCCTCCCTTGGTCCACGTAGTCATAAGGTTGCGCAAGAGATCTTGAATAGCACGAGTGAATGTAGGCGAATAGTTAGTAACGGTATCCCGTAACCACCGGCTATCGCAATGCTTAGTAACGTTGAAAGCACCGAGTTGCGAGAGGAACCAAATTATGATTGTCGAGAGAGTGGTGGGCAGGATCAAGCGGGGAACACGACGGAGGGCCGACTTGCCCATCGAGGTGAAGGCAGCTTCCTGGTTACCCTGTCTACTCAAACGAATGGGCTTCAGGGCACAGACATATCCAGTGACAAACGAGAAAATGGCAACGCCAAGGCGACCTTGAATCCATACACGAATGATAGGAAGCTGAAGAAAGCGGGTGGTTTCGGTACCCTCGGCGACAGTGCCGAACAAGTCATGATCGAATGCCCGGGCCAGATGTGTGATAACAACTGATGCGGAAGCGACTCCACGTAAACCCTATAGTTGGAGAAAAGGGAGTGTTAGTGTTTAGCCTCTTTCGAATACGAGAGTCTGTGCTGAGCTTATGTTCAACTTACGTCAACCCACTTCACATTTCCTTCCTTTCCGATAGCCATGATGAAGGATTCCGGATTGAGCTTAGAATAGCGTCAATCAAGTGGAACGAATGGTGGTACAACAAAGACAATTTGTTGGATGGGACGCGTGGCCAAATAACTTGTTTCTGATCCAATCAGGAACGAGAGGCGTTTTTTGTTGTCTTTGATGCGTATAGCTGTGTTCTAATGTCGATGCCAGTCCGACTGTAATGTGTGAAAGGTTTCGTATTTTGAGGACGTAAATAGGGTCGCTGATATAGCGAAAAGAAGGATGCTTAGGGAGCGAAAGAGTAAGATGGATAATGTACAAGTATTATCCAAATAAGAGTCGATTGATAACGAACCGGGGGTGTATATTGACTGAAATGAAAACAGCCCTGGATGTTATGGTCGAGAAAATTTGAATCGAGAAAACAACACGTGAATCAAGAACAAGATATGTAGTGTACAAAAGGATTGAAAGTAAGATCCAAAAAAGGAAGTTGTGATGAATGTTGCAGAGGAAGGAGAAGTCGTAACAGGTCTATATGTATGTAGTTTCCGAAAACGAATTTAACGGTGGTTGCAGGTCGGAAGTGCGGCGGTTGTAGAATCAACGTTACAATGAGTGAATAATAGTATGTAGTAAAGCGAAGGACAGAACGTAATGACAGAACAGGCTTGTAACCGAACAAGCCAAACAAGCCAAGCAAAAGGAGGTTTTGGCTACTGTAAGAGACGGTATGGGGAGGAGAAAAAAAGACAATCGAGCTTAGACAAGAAAACGGGGTTGGGTTACTCTATATATCAATTTTTTGATAATCACAGTCTAGGTTAGGAGAAGACAAGATGCAGGAGAAGTTGTGTTCCTGGAAGGTGTGGCGTTAAAATGAGTAGGCTTGCGTGGTCCGGCTCGGTGATCGTCGAGGGGGTGAGCGGAGTCAACTAGTCTCTGATGGAAGGAGGATCTTAGCTGGTTAACGCTGGGATGTCTATGGAATGAAAGCGGCAGTTTGGTAGGAAGCCCACGACGCGAAGAAGATTACTCTGGTTGTAGTGAAGCTAATAAACGTGATGGAAAGCCAAGACTTGGACACGGAATGAGAATGGATGTCCCACTGGTTTTATGTGTGCGTGTATGGTCTCAAGCAGAAGGAGGCAAACCAGGCCGTTCGCCATATCTTTTACCTCCACATTCAACGTCAAGGTGACCATGTCTGGCTGGGACAGCCCCATTTGTGTCTTGTGCCAAGCCCGCCATGCCGGAACAAACGGCGTCAGACCCTGGCTACGACGAAAATATGGGGGTCCACTGGCCAGCAAGTCCAATATCATAATATTGTATCACAGAGGCCCGCCGGCTGCGGATGCAAGGGTTGTGTAGTACGCCAGTAGGTCTATTGCAAAAGTCTTGTGACATGTATTGTCGGGAGACCATTAAGTTTATAGGAGTTTGAATGGCTAGCGGGAAGGAGAAGATGCACTACAAAAAAAGCCAAGTAGTGATGGACACACGACACACTAGACAGACTAAACAGCACATGTGAATTTAGAGACAACTAAGAGCTCGGAGAATAGGCGGGGGTCAACGGACTTGACTAGGATTTACGTTATACATGTGGACTAGCTCTAAGAAAGTTGTTAGGCGTTCAGTCAGAGGGGGCAACATATGCAGAGAAGGGGGCAGCCAACAACGTTAGTCAATCAAGTAGAAGAATGCAACCCAAAAGGCAGTCAAAAGCCAGCCGAGAAATAGAGGTATCCTAGTTACTTGGTGGATCAAAAGAAAGGATCAGAGGAGGAGCCCCGCTGGTGGATATGACAGGTGCATTAGTTGCGTCATGAGATGAATTTGCCACGGCAGGTGGAAGTTTGTTATTTTATGATGCGGCAGTGTAGAAATCAACGAAGGAGCGAATGAGCCACACACACTCGAAAACACTCTCTCAACCGGCAGTCCTCTTTGATATATGAACGAATGTGGCTTACTTGGTTTTCTCGTAACATATCCCGCGACCATGTATGTAGGTATACGAAAAACAAGAACCACAAGTACTGCTTAAAGTATTTCTTGAAACACAACTTTGGCCTTATTCTTCCTGTGGCGTGCTTACTTTTCTCATTTTCTACATGTACCGACGCAGCTGACTTGTTTGTTTTCATCTCAACGGCAGCCGACCGGAACAAACCCTCGCTAGTTAATTTTCCTGGTTCACTCGCATCGCATCTTACAGCTTGACATGTTTGTTCACTAGACCAAAGAGAATCAGTACATACAACCTGTACTTATTCACATCGTCATAAAAGAACAAGCCTTGGTAGATCCCCGCTCGGCTCTACAAACTCGTTCTTATATCTCTATGCACAAGCAATCAAGCAAGCAAGCAAACAATCACCCAAAGTGGTCCCCATTGTTTCTAATGATCGAATGTCTGTAGGGGCTGGGAATTCCAGCAAGGTTTCCCCATTATTTGCTTTGCCTGCCGGCTTCAATTGACCAATTCTGTGTACCCTAACCCTATGATCGAGGGGATTTCACTGCGATAATCATTTGGAGATTTGGTTCGGACAATTAGCTGATCAATATGCCAAACACATCACCAAGTGGAGAAAGGGGTTAGCCGAGCTGTCGAAAGATCAACATGTGTGTTAACAAGTTGGACTATTTTGTTCCCTATATACCAGGCAATATTACTGGACATGAACCTGTATCAAAATGAGAATATCCAGTGTATCCAAGGGTCACATGCAGATTCAATAAGGCGAACTGTGTATCCCTTGAAAGCCACAAAAAACAGAAGACCTGCCCTTCTTTCCTCTGAAACAGCCATTAAGCCCCGTAACACCGTTGACCTTGATACTATCCAAGGAATGTCCAAGGAATGTCCAGCTATCAAGATTCCGACCCGGTCCCTGGATTTGTTCTATATGACCCTTATATTGGAACAAGATAACCCCAGGATATTTTAGCCAGCCGACTAAATAAGGCTTGGATTCCAGTTTATTCATGCAAGTGCATTCAAGAAACGTAAGCAGCCGTCTATTACCCGAATGAGAATGGAGGTTCGAAAACAACACATGCGTGGTCTGCATAATAGTTTAAATTAATTCATGTTAATCTGAATAACCAGGAAGTTTTATATTCCCCACTCGGAGGAGAACTGAGATTTCGACTTGTGCATGTTGAAACAAACTAAAGCAATGATGGAATATCCCAATTCCTCCTTGAGTGGCGGAATATGTCGATCGATAGTGCCTGTTTAGGGCGTTATCAGCCGACCAGGTGAAGTTGAAAAAAAAAACCGTCCAGCTCAGGACGTGGTCTTTATAGAGGCTTTTTAACATTGCTGTTGGTATACACCGGCCTTCATAGCTCAGTTGGCAGAGCGCGACACTAGTAATGTCGAGGTCAGCGGTTCAAATCCGCTTGAAGGCATTTCCTTTTGCTAGTCTAGCCAAAGCTTGACTTTTTTTGGTTCTGAATGCACTGGGCACCTGTGTAGCTACGGCCCGTGATTCCAACCCCTCTTTGGTTAGGGTTTAGTGTATAATATTTTGACGTCATGGCAATAAATGCTGTATAAAATGTACAACCACGACAATCATCTTATGATTGATAGAGTGTGGTGACACCCGTTGACAAGTGCTTGGTGATTCGTTTATCAGTGTAAGTCGCGCAAGATTACGCCATTATGGCGGGGACGTGTTTGGATGTGGTACCCTCGATCTTGGTACTCTATAGTTAGTTGTACTTGACTGTGCCGAGTGTCTGCCAAGCGGACCGGACCGAATTGGGAAGTTGTGATGGTTGGTACTTGCAGATTTTACTGTGACGGAGAATTAAACGAACCATTCATGGGGCCATGTTGTTGTGTTCTTTTACAGGATGATGGCAACATGAGTTGTATAGATGGAGTCACTGACGTATGTGGATTTATGAGTCAAGAGTTTGACTAGGAAAGAGCATGCGTAAGACGGATGAAGTGTATAAAGGAACAAGGTTGCTCTGGAACTAAAGAATCATAACAATCGTCTAAGCTATCAACGACATCTAATTTTCTTTGTATCACCCTTTAGATCCCAATTCTTCTGTCTGTACATCTTGAACCAGACATCGAACGGATTACTTCCTTTACAGAAAAACCTAACAACAAAAACCACAACGCCCGACCTTTGATATCCCACTAGACGGAGCCTTTCAAGTCTGTACAAAAGACACCTTTACGACACCAATATCTATCTACCACCACCTACAAACATGTCTCTCGCCCGTCGTGCCGAGCCGATTGCCTGCAAGACTCCCTTGACTAAGATATGGGAAGTCATTGGCGATGTCTGGCATCCAACTCAGAACCCGTCGGGTTACGTCTCTCTTGGCGTGGCCGAAAACACTCTGATGCACGATCGCAACACGGAGAAACTGCCCTTACCCGAGGACGTGGTGTCCCACGACTTTACGTACGGTGACGGCCCGAGTGGATCATTCCGCATGAAGAGGGCACTAGCAGCGTTTCTCAACCGTAAACACAGCCCCACCACTCCACTTTTGCCAGAGCACATTGCGGTGACAAACGGATGTTCTGCGGCGATTGACCAACTCAGTTGGGTGCTAGCGAACCCCGATGATGTGTGGCTGCTGGGTCAGCCGTACTATGGTACGTTTGTACCGGATCTCGGGCTTCGGGCTATGACAACTGTGTGCCCTGTGGCATTTGGAAAGATTGATGCGTTTTCTATGGATGCCGTGGCTGTATACGAAGCGGCGATCCTTGCGAACCAGGCCCAGGGCAAGAGAGTTGCTGCCATCATGTTGTGTAACCCCCACAATCCTTTAGGGCGTTGCTTCTCCAAAGATACTTTGATAGGTATGATGAAGTTGTGTACCAAGTATGGTGTTCATCTTGTATCGGATGAACTTTACGCCTTTTCGATTTGGGAGAACCGGGTGGACACGGAGACTACTCCGGTTGGTTTCACTTCGGCTCTTTCGATTCCAAATGATGCCGAGATCGACCCAAGCTTGGTACATGTGCTTTGGGGTATGTCCAAGGACTTTGGTGCGAATGGAATCCGCGTTGGTGTTTTGATTGATCAACACAACGAACCTTTCCGATTGGCGTTGAATGCGACATCGCTGTACTCGTCAGTATCTGTTCTTCCATCGATCATGGTATGCAAGATCTTTGAGGACAATGAATGGGTGGATAACTACCTGGCAGAGAACAGCCGTAAACTAGCGGCCAGATTCGAGATAGTGGCACACTGGGCGAAAGATGCGGGCATCGAATACACCAAAGGAGCCAACGCGGGTTTCTTCATTTGGGCCAAACTCAGTGATGTTTACTTGAAGCACCATCCGGAGAGCAACGGATCGGAAAATGTAACTGATGAGATTAGCGAGCGCCTCCTGGGGAACCGTGTGTTTTTGGCTAGTGGGAGTAACTTTGGAGCGGAAGAGGCGGGGTGGTTCCGCATTATTTTTGCGGTGGATGAGGTTGTCTTGAAAGAGGGTCTACGGAGAATTGAGGTGACTCTACGTGGTGAAAAGGCTTAGGTTGGAGATTTGTTGGTTGCTTGTTGATGGCTTCGACTTGTAACTTGCATAGGGTTTATTGATATTTGTATTTGTTATTTAGTATAGTTTTGTTTTGTTAGTATATACAATGCAGGACATTGAAACTAGTCACATGATAGATATGCGCAATATGGTCGTAATGTAGGGCTGTGATACAAGATCACGAGGTGATCAATGAGAGATCCAATAGAAGTTCAAGGGAAAGTTCGTTCGCATAGTACCCTGTGTGAACGAGATTATTTCGCACTGACAAAGGAATCCAATATGGCGGTTATCACCGTAGATATCAGGTTCATTATATAGAGTGATTGAGAAAACCGGCAAGTTGAAAAACAAGAGCCGAGCCACAATTGCGGAGTGTTATTTGACCGCTTAGCTATCCAAGTGTTTTGAGTTTGTGAAGTTGTAGATAACCTACCAGACTAGTTGCGAACTGGGCTTGTGGTGGGAATACGCTATGACTAGAACTTGAAGCGCGCTGTGGAGTAGGCGAGTTGCCCGGGAATAGTGAGAGCTTGTTTCATGGTGTCATAGTTTTGAGTGGTCAGGCGAGTATTCCAAGAGAGAGACTGAGAAGAAGGACTTGCTGGTGTCATTGATGGTGATTATTATGTGAGATCTTTTTCTCTTGGTTGAAAATTAGACAGAGAGGCGAGGCGAGACGGGGTGACGAGGTTTGGATGGTGGATGTTGGCGCTTGTGCTTTGTGCCTTGTTCTGCATGTGTTGAAGAACCCCGACAGGATAGACAGGGGATAGAACCGGCGACTGCGAGAATTTCCATGGAAGTTTGTCTCTAACAAAGCCCCCGATGACAAAGTAAAGAGAACCTCCAAAACATACATACACATACGTACCATCCATCCAAAACCATTCGACGGGCAACGGGCAAAAACGAAAAAAAAAAAACGCACGACCACGCCCTAAAAAGCCCACCAGACACGGGCGAAGATGCGGGATGGCGTCGTTTTAGATACCACGCGCTATTCATGCATCGTAGGATTTTCCCTTCCCTTCCCATCGCTCACCACCAAACAAACAAACACAATCGCCTGCAAATCGGGCGACCACATCAAGTTTGCTTCGCAAGGCGAGATGTCCAGCCTGCGTCCACATATAGTCCGTGACCTCACCAAAAACGAGACAAGACCAATCCAGTCAGTAATCCCCGGGAAACAAATGTCGGAGGCGAAGGTAAAGTTACGGAAATTACCGGATTCGTTGAGTCTATTAGGGTTTTTGGGACGGGTCTTGGATTGATTGATTGATGGAATATGGAATGCGAGATGACGGCTACGGGTACCTAAGTCAACAAGTTCTTTCTTTCCAAGTCACTTTCCTTCTGGAAGCCTAAATAGAAGCGTTCCTAGCCCCAAACCGGATTCCGTAACCCTAGTTAGAACAAGGCTAAAATCCCATCCATGGATCTGATAATTGTATCTAGGAACCAGGGGCCGAAACCAATACAGACTCTAAAAAAAACAAAAAAAAAAAACTAATCGATTTGTTTTCTTTTTTTTTTGTCTGGGGTATGCACAAGTCTCGTTGCTTTGGGCATTTCAGAGGGGCGAGAAAAGAAAGCCGGCCGTGCAAAGACTTGGGAAATATGCTTCGCCAAACATAACAATAAAAGAAGACAACGAACAAGACGTTTTGTACATATATGATCAAAGTGTTTTTTTCCATCTTCTTTCCTTGTTTTTTTTTTTTTTCATTCTTCTCTGGGTTACAAGATTCTTTAAAGTCGGCTTATATTGTCCCGGTTTCCTTGTCTCGTTTTTCACGATTTATGTTTTCTTTTTCAACGACTTCTTTGCGCGCTTTCAATTCACCCTCACCCTTTCCGCAAGTTTGCGCCAGCCAATACGCCACAGTCTGACAACCATCACGTCACCTACATACGTTACCTCCTTCCTCACTATACACCCGCCAAATTCGTCGCCC